>MU721561.1:9840-87296 GCA_026770625.1 Nicotiana glauca | reverse complement strand
TATATATATATATATATATATATATATATATATATTAAAAACTTTTAGCGTTATTGTTGATTAATAATATTCAAATAACTGGTTTTGAGCTTCATGCTCGGGTTGAGAGTGTAAATGCCCGGGCTTGCCTAGAAATTGTGTTGGGTGCCATCACGAGTGGGATTGGGGTCGTGACATTTCGGATGGTTAACGGAGCATGGTTTAGAAATGTTTTAACGTGGTTCTTCAAGAATAAGTTGTATCAATTAAGAAAATGAGCTCCAAAGTCAGTTTTGATTGAAGCATTAGATCTGTATCTAGATTTTGGAACGAGAGCAAAAAGAATCGTCCAAATCGAACATCGTATGAGAGAGTTATGCCCATTTTTGTGTCGGGGAAAAAATAGTTGCCCATCGCCAGTGCCCAGGGTAGCTCGGGGCGCCATCCATGGTGTCAGAGAGTTTTGGCTACTGGTTCCAGCACCACAGGTAGTGCTCGGCGCCACTTGTGGTGCCCGAATCGGAAATATGCTATAAGACGGGGCTTTCGGCCATTTTTACACATTTGGAGCTTTGGAGCTCAGTTTTGGCGATTTTCATAGACAAACTTCGCCACAAAACTTGGGGTTAGTGTTCGTAACTCCTTTGTGATTATATTGCATGAATTAATCTTCATTTTTGGGGGTAGATAATTGATATTTCAAGAGAAATGGAGGAACTTTCAAAAATTCAATAAAATGAATTTTCAAGATTTGAACATCGATCCGGAGTCGGATTTTGGTAAAATTGGTATGGTTGAACTCGTGGGGAGATAAGGAACCCGTTAATGTAAAAAATTTTGGATTACGAGATGTGGGCCCAGGGCTCGGGTTTTGCAAATTTCATGAATTTCGATATTTTTCGAGTATTTTCAATTGGGTTATATTCCCTTATCCTATTGTAATGTATTCGTTGTGGTTTTAGCCAGATTAGACGTGTGAGGAGGTCAATTCAAGAGGAAAGAGCATTGCAAGCTAGTCTTTGGCCGACTAGAGGTGAGTAATGCTTGTAAATGATATCATGAGGGTTTGAAACCCCGAACTTTCACATCGTAACGCTGTATTGAGACGAGACACGCATTCTATGACGAGTGTGGGGTCGTTCAATGTCTGAGATTGCGACTTGGTCCATCCCGAGTGTTATTTTCTACTATATTGGCGATTGATACGCATACTTTATTATTGAGAATTCAGCTTACTGCTAAGTTTGGGGCCTTGTGCCGACCTGTAGAATCCTTAAGGGATCCTTATGTGTTTTTTTCACTTGTTTTCATAAAACCATACTTTTAGTATTGTTTCAACTGTAAATAATGTTATAAGAACTGTATTTTTGAACATGAAAATTGAATGAAAAGTATATGAGGGCTGAGATCCCTATAACTTGTTATGCCCAAGAGGTTGTGCATTACTTGGCTGAGATGGGTCGAGGACCCTATAGTGAGGATGTTTATACTTGATATGGATCGGGCTGCACACCGCAGCAATGATACATTGATATGGATCGAGCTGCACGTCGCAACAATGATATATTGATATTGAGGCCGAGAGCCTATTTGATGCCACGAGATGGCTTATATTGAGCTTGGGCTGCAAGAGCCCTCCAGAGTCTGTATACACCCCCAGTGAGCTCCATCGATGATAAATAAATGGAGTGGGATGCACGCCGAAACGGGTACTAGAGTATACCGTCATATGCATTGCATTGCACTCATGTATTTGTTCCTTATCTGCATTATCTGCCATAATAATTATGTGCTCTTGTTTCATTGTCTGGTTGCTTTATACCATTCTGAGCCTGAGGGGCTGATACTGTTCTGAGATACTGATATTGAACCCGAGAGGCTGATGTTGTACTTTGTGAGTTGGGAGTGAGCCCGAGAGGCTATGTTGTACTTTGTGAGTGGGAGTGAGCCCACGAGGCTGATACTGTACTGAGAGGTTGATATTGAGCCCGAGGGGCAGATTTCTGATTGTTTCTTACTTGTTGAAATTATTTTCACAACTGTTGAAAGGATCATTTTCAAAAGAGGTTTAAATTCGAGCCAAGATACTTCGAAAGATTTCATAGTTTTCACTTATTTTTCTCAATTTAAGGGCTTTTCATTGCTTCTATACAACATGATAATCTGTTATATGTGATTTCTTACTGCTCAGTTATTATTTAATTTCATTACTCACTGAGTTGGAGTACTCACTTTACTCCCTGCATTTCATGTGCATATGTAGGTATTGGTTTTACCCGGTAGCGGGTTTAAGCTGGTTGAGGATTTGCTATCGTAGCTGAGCAAGGTGACCGCTACCGTTCGTGGCACCAGATTTCTTCTTTGATTCTAAATTTTAATTCATGTATTACAGACCTTGTAGTTGTATTAGAAATCCTTCTAGATGCTCGTGACTTGTGACACCCTAGTTAGGGTTGTGTTGGGTTAGATTTCTGCATTTTTATCGATACTTCTGCTATTTGGTATTATTAAACCATGTTGTACTATAGTTGTGTTAAATAATTATTTTAAAAGGATGAATTGGGTTGACTGGCTGGCCTTGTATTCATGAGAGGCCCCATCACGACCAGGTTCGGGATTTGGGTCGTGATAAGTTGGTATCAGAGCCTAGGTTACTAGGTCTCACGAGTCATGAGCAGGTTTAGTAGAGTCTCGCAGATCGGCACGGAGACGTCTGTATTTATCCTCGGGAGGCTGCAAAACCTTTAGGAAAAACTTTATATTCTTGAAATTTTTATCGTGCGCCCTTGATTCAGCTTGAAAAGTAACTCATACAATTCCTTCCGTGTAAATGTATGCGCGAATGAGCGCTCAGTATTAGATGTGCCTTGATGGCTTGTAATTCCCCGATCGAAGGGTGAGACGTGATCTCTGTGAGTTTGATGTCAGGCCAGTCTGGAGGACTTGATGCCGGATCTGTGCCTATGGCTTGAGCACCGAGGTGCTAATTGTGTGAGCAAGTGTTTTGAACTTATATGCCTGGTATTGTCCCTATTAGTAGGAATGATGGTTGGATAGCTACGTGAGGAGTATGTTAGTACTGCAAGATGTATCTATATGACTTGGAAGTGACGAGGAAGGTCTACTAGATAATAGATGAACTACTGAGTGTATGGTTTCCATTGTGATAGGATATGTAGCCCCAAGTTATGGGCGCGTGAAGATCTTTTCCTGTCTCCTGTTTGGAGTGAAGTAAATTTCATATTACGGTATGAGTTTAGACTCAGGAAGATTAAGTGATTGTGTAATGTGTATGGCAGTGGAAGATATACAAAAATATTAACTAAAGGTAAAGTTAATGGGTAATTGGCTTATAAGGGGAAACTATTTGTCATACTAGTTAGATAAGTTTGGGAGCTGAGATAGCTTCTGTAAATGTATTATGACGAAATCTATGAGTCAAGGAGCCCATCTTGAAGGTCGAAAACATTAAGGAAAGAAAATGTTCTTACTTGGTTGAATAGCCCAATAATGGAGGGTCGAAAGGTATTTTCTATGTGTTACGATTCAAATAGGTGCAACGCATGTCCATGTATCAATTTTGATAGTATAATACATGTAATATTGAGATTAATGTAATTGATATACATTGTGATGCTTTGTCAAGTTGTGGATGTGTTGCTATGATGGTTTTGGTGATTCTATGGCAGGTGGATAGGACCAATTATAAAGGAGACTCTGTCAAAATTTTTGAAAAATTTGGGACTTAATAAAAATTTGGTTGCCTAGAGAGTAGGCTTAACTGTTATGTGAGTGAATGCAAGAAAATGAAGAAGAGTTAAAATTCCAGATGATTTGTGTTTCCACAAGCTTATGAAAGAGTGAGGTTAATCTCACTATGGTATTACGACAACAATGGAGTATATGCGTTATAAGTATAGTGTGTTGTTATCTATGGCTTCGAGCCAAGTTGGGGAGCTTGCTATTGGTTAGCGGATTGTGCGGTTATGTACTATGTTAGTTCTGATTTGATGCATGCTGGTGAATCAGTTCTGGTTATGGAAATTGGGTCGAGAATGACACGAGTGAAGGAAAATTTTTGACAAGATGTTAAGAGCTCGGATGAGCAGGAGATAAGTTTCGATGTTTACGGTAAGTTGGTATTGTCTTCAGCATCACCTAAGATCGGTGTTTTGTAAAAAAAAAAGGGTTTTGTGTCCTGGTTAATGATTCTTGATCGCTCTTCAGCATTAGTATGACTGGTAGTTTAGAGGTACGCTCTAGATATTGTTGTGGTATGTTGTGGGAATGTGTCCCACGAGAAGATTATATAAGTGTGGAATGTGATCACTTGATTGATTAATGATGTAAACCAAGTATGAAGTTTGTGATGGTGTCGTTAAATTGAAGATTCATGACTGGGGGGCACTTGGCATATTGGGTTGTGAACTGGGGAGGATTACTTCAATTGTGATGGCTGTTCTTGTGTTTTATGAGGAAAATGGGAGTTATTATGGACCTTTGAAAGGTTATCAGACTAGTTCAGTGTGATTAGAATCAGCTTGAAGTCGGTGGATAGATTTAATATGAATAATGGCTCTATATCAGGCCAGATGTGTGCATTTTAGTAATGCGATCCTCATGGAGGAGTAGTTAGGTTGATGTTTCTTTGTCAGATATTTCGCATAATGATGCATTGTGTTTTGTGAGTTGTGAGACAACTTGAGAAATTTCTATGTGTTGAGAATTCGCGTAGGAATGACGTTATCTGAGCACTTGGCTCTTGAAAAATTTAGATTGTATATCACACCTCAATTGTGCTTGAGAGTTATAGCTTATAACGCTATATGTTCCTCAGAGATATTATTGTGCACTTAGCATGCTTACGACCGATACTCAGTATTTTGTTGTAATGAGCAAATTTGGCTCGATGTGCATCTCCTTATGTGAGATCTATGTATGGATTGGGTGGCACGCCGCCATGGGTATGTTATCTGGATCGGGTTGCACGCCACAACAATGTGATATTGAGTATAGTTTTCTATATGCTAATTTGTATGCCTTGCTTCCTGTTTTCTATGGAAAGCCCGAATTAGTGTCTGAGATTGGTAATTCCTTCTAGAGTTTGTTTTCCTTTTGTACCGAGTTCGAATTTGGTACCCTATTGGCATATTGAGGCATCATATGCGACTTTTGATTATGTCTGGGTTGGCTTATTTCCTGAGCAGCTCGTACTGGGTGAGACAAGATCATTGAATTTGAGATTAGTGAAATCTGAGTATATGAAGTAAATTAAGGAGCTAAGACCATGATTTGGCTCAGAATAAGGTAATAGTTCTTGCCAGGAGTATAGAACCAACGAATCATTGTCTTGACAATGCTCATGAATTTATGCATACCTCATCTGTCATGTCAATATTGTAAGAGTTAGAACAATACCTATGTACATCATGCAGAGCATGGGATGTGTAGCGATTTTCTTCTAGGTGATTAGAGAAAAGAGCTTTAGATGATTAGGGCGAATGATCTTTGGATAATTGGGGAAATAGTATTGCTAATTGAAAGTGATTTGACTAGAGTATATGTCTCATAGAAAGGTAATGTTATTAAACTAATGATATTTCGGTAGTATTGTAGCATGTTCTTGTTGGGTCCGCTGATGGTACTGATGAGCTTGAGGTACGGCTCTTTCGTTTGAGTCATTTTTTTCATGACTTGAGTATGTTCAGGTCATTTCTTATTGGTGCATGTATTATGAAAGTTTTGGCTTAGGCCTGTATTGAGGTGTAATATCACAAGAGCGGTGTGTTGGATTCGAGGTGATCATTAGGGTCATCGATGAATACGAACGGATTTGATTTCAGCATGTTTGATGAGTAAATATCGAGGTTTTGTTCAAATATTTGTTACGATGATTGCTAGAGGAGAAATGGCCTCATAAATGGTTGATCTGAGCAATGGTTATGATTTATTGTGTGTTTCAATTATCATTGGCAGTATATGAGAGTGTTGGAATGAGACATTGGCTAATAAGAGATTTTTATCGGTATTTGGTTGTTGTGGGCAGTTACTGTGAATGGAAGTTATCGTTGCATTTGTTTGAGTTATTGGTATATCATATAATTGCACCTAAGGTTGCAGGCATGGTCTATTACAACTGGTTCAGATTTATTTTGAATGTAGGTGTGAGGTTCTGATCTTGTGTATGATTCTGAAAGGGCAAAATGTGGCTCTATGATTTATGGGCTAGACTAGATTGTGTGATCTTAGTTACAACACGTTATTGGACCCATGTGAGATAGGGTGACGTGGATCATCCCCGGGTTTATGCTTGATAAGGTCATTCAGCTTTTGGTTGGCTTCTAGGACAACTCTGGGTACGCTCGAGGACGAACATTTGTTTAAGTCGGGGAGAATGTGACGACCCGACCCGTCGTCTTGTGAGTTACTGCCCTGTTCTTCCCATTTTCTATTTCCTCATGTTTCATTATCGGTATTGGGTGCATTAGAATTTATTTGGAGCGATTTTGATAAGAAATGTGACATTTAGTCTCTTTTAAGAAGATTTAAGTTGGAAAAAGTCAACTGAACGTTGACTTATGAGTTAAAGGGCTCGGATATGAATTATGATGGTTCGGTTAGCTCCGAGAAGTGATTTGTGACTTAGGAGTATGTTCGGATATTTATTTCTATGTTGGTAGAATAAATTGAAGCATTTTGACATAAGTTGGAAAAATGGAATTCGAAAGTTTGACCAAGAGTTGACTTTTTGATATCGAGGTTGAAATTTTATTTCGGAAATTGGAATACCTTCTTTATGCCATTTATAACTTGGGTGCAAAATTTGAAGTCATTCCGGATTGATTTGATAGGCCTCGTCATCGAATGTAGAATTTAAAAATTCGTTAGTTTCGTGAAGCTTGAATTGGGGTGTGATTTATATTTTATTGTGGTTTGGTGTGATTTGAGACAAAAACTAAGTTTGTATGATGTTTTAGGACATGTTGGTTAATTTGGTTGAGGTCCCAAGGGCCTCGGGTGGATTTCGAATGGTTAACAGAGCGTGGTTTAGAAATGTTTTAATGTGGTTCATCAAGAATAAGAGGTATCAATTAAGAAAATGAGCTCCAAATTCAGTTTTTATTGAAGCATTAAATCCGTATCAAAATTTTGGAGCGATAGCAAAAAAGAATCGTCCAATTCAGATATCGTATGAGAGAGTTATGCCCATTTTCGTGTCGAAAAAAAAAATAGTTGCCCATAGCCAGCGCCCAGGGTAGCGCGGGGCGCCATCCATGGCGCCGGAAAGGTTTGGCTACTGGTTCCAGCGCCCGGCGCCACCTGTGGTGCCCGAATCGGAAATATGCTATAAAACGGGGCTTTCGGCAATTTTTACACATTTGGAGCTACAGAGCTCGGTTTGGGCGATTTTCAGAGACAAACTTCACCATAAATCTTGGGGTAAGTGTTCTTAACTCCCTTGTGATTATATTGCATGAATTAATCTTCATTTTTGGGGGTAGATTATTGATATTTCAAGAGAAACGGAGGAATTTTCAAAAATTCTATAAAATGAATTTACAAGATTTGAACATCGATCCGGAGTCAGATTTTGGTAAAATTGGTATGGTTGAACTTGTGAGGAGATAAGGAACCCATTGATATAAAAAAATTTGGATTTTGAGAAGTGGGCCCGGGGCTTGGGTTTTGCAAATTTCATGAATTTCGATATTTCTTTCGAGTCTTTTCGATTGTGTTATATTCCCTTAGCCTATTGTAATGTATTCGTTGTGGTTTGGGCCAGATTCGATGAGCGAGGAGGTCGATTCAAGAGGAAAGGGCATTGCAAGCTAGTCTTTGGCCGGCTAGAGGTGAGTAATGCTTGTAAATGATATCCCGAGGGTTTGAAACCCCGGACTTTCACATCGTAACGCTGTATTGAGGAGTGACACGCATTCCATGATGAGTGCGAGGTCGTTTACTGTCTGGGATTGCGACTTGGTCCATCCCGAGTGTTATTTTTTACTATATTGGCGATTGATACGCATACTTTATTATTGAGAATTCAGCTTACTGCTAAGTTTGTGGCCTTGTGCCGACCTGTAGAATCCTTAGGGGATCCTTATGTGTTTTCCTCACTTGTTTTCATAAAACCATACTTTCAGTATTTTTTCAACTGTAAAAAATGTTATAAGAACTGTGTTTTTTGAACATGAATATTGAATGAAAAGTATATGAGAGCTGAGATCCCTATAACTTGTTATGCCCAAGATGTTGTGCATTACTTGGCTGAGATGGGTCGAGAACCCTATAGTGAGGATGATTATACTTGATATGGATCGGGCTGCACACCGCAACAATGACATATTGATATGGATCGGGCTGCACGCCGCAGCAATGATATATTGTTATTGAGGCCGAGAGCCTGTTTGATGCCACAAGATGGCTTATATTGCGCTTGGGCTGAAAGAGCCTCTCCGGAGTCTGTACACATCCCCAGTGAGTACCGTCGACGATAAATAAATGGAGTGGGCTTCACGTCGTAGCGGGTACTAGAGTGTACCGTCATATACATTGCATTGCACTTATGCATTTGTTCATTATCTGCATTATCTTCCATAAGCGCTCTTGTTTCATTGTCTGGTTGCTTCATACCGTTCTAAGCCTGAGGGGCTGATACTGTTCTGAGATACTGATATTGAGCCCGAGAGGCTGATGTTGTACTTTGTGAGTTGGGAGTGAGCCCGAGAGGCTGATGTTGTACTTTGTGAGTTGGGAGTGAGCCCGCGGGGCTGATACTGTACTGAAAGGTTGATATTGAGCCCGAGGGGCAGATTTCTGATTATTTCTTACTTGTTGAAATTATTTTTGCAACTGTTGAAAGGATCATTTTCAAAAGAGGTTTAAATTCGAGGCAAGATACTTCGAACGATTTCATAGTTTTCACTTATTTTTCTCAATTTAAGGGTTTTTCACTGCTTCTATATAGCATGATGATTTGTTATACGTGATTTCTTACTGCTCAGTTATTATTTAATTTCATTACTCACTGAGTTAGAGTACTCACTTTACTCCCTGCATTTCACGTGCAGATGCAGGTATTGGTTTTACCCGGTAACGGGTTTGAGCTGGTTGAGGATTTGCTATCGTAGCTGAGCAAGGTGACTGCCAGCGTTCGCAGCACCCGATTTCTTCTTTGATTCTAAATTTTAATTCATGTATTACAGACCTTGTGGTTGTATTAGAAATCCTTCTAGATGCTCTTGACTTGTGACACCCCGGATAGGGCTGTGTTGGGTTAGATTTCCGCATTTTTATCTATACTTCTACTATTTGGTATTATTAAACCATGTTGTACTATAGTTGTGTTAAATAATTATTTTAAAAGGATGAATTGGGTTCACTGGCTGGCCTTGTCTTCATGAGAGGCGCCATCACGACCAGGTTCGGGATTTGGGTCGTGACTACAAGGCTACCTTGGGTCTCTCCGGACTAAAGGTATGCTCCCGACCTAAAGCTGATGTTGCTGCTGCTCAAAACCTGGACCGATGCAAAAATACACAGAGTGTAGCATCAGCACAACCGACCCCATGTGCTTATTAAATTGTTCCATACTTGAACTATAATTTAATATGTTTGAACTAAATATTTTCCTAATATTTAAAACTTTGAAATCAATTAAAATTTCTCATATTAAATCCTTCCTTATTTGAAATAAGTAAGAACTAAAAAGTCCTAAAGTTATTTACTTTGGCACTCAATCTTGGAATTGTTTTTTAAAGATTAGCTCTATTATAGTACTATAATAATTATTTGAGTGTACAAATTTTATTTGACTTTCCTTTTGTTTTTAAAATTATAATATTATGCTCAAGGACAAGTTAGTTTCTTCATAGATACAAAATGAATTTACTTTTACAAACATTAAGTAAGTTTTTTAACATTGAAATATATCTATATTACATTAAAAATACGAAAGTCTATAACTAAATATCGTTCACCTGTTTTACTTATTTAAAATAGAGTTGTAACACAAGTATTTTGCGAGAATTCAATATTTATTTAAATTAAGGGTCAACTAAATGAGTTAAAAAAAAGGTCAACCAAATACCAATGTGTTTATACTCTTTATTATATATTTATTTGAAAATGGTTAGCATAGCTTTGATATTTTTATTCATAATTAAATTATATCCGATCATAAAATTAAGACCAATTACTTTATATAATATAATAATCTTGGTAAAAAAAAAAAAAGAAAGACCTTTTGTGGAAAGTGATGTGATTTCTCAGGTATACAATAGTATTTTCATTACACTTTACTCAAATATTTCTTTTAGAAAATTTATGTACCAAAATAAAAATGCACACCTAATATAATTAGATTTAATTTATTTCAATATTAAAGTTATTAGACGTTTTAGATCAACAATGTTTTTTAAAACTTTCGCAATGACACTTAACACTTGCATGCAGGCATATGTGATTCAATAGTATTTATATCATATTAAAAATTAATATTTATTAAAATGAGTTACACACAAAGCTCTTATACTAGTATATTAAAAGCCCTAAACGAACATTGGTTGAAGCTTTCTATAATATTTTTGGATGACTAATTTTTACTTTCGTCCTTGATATCATATATTGCACTCTGATTCTGCCATTATATTTGTCACGATCCAAATCCCAAACCTGGTCGTGATGGCGCCTCTCATGGAGACAAGGCCAGCCAGTCAACCCAATTCACATTTAAAAATAGCTATTTAACGCAATTATAGTGAAACATGGTTTAATAATATCAAATAGCGGAAAGATATATAAAAATATGCGGAAAGCCAACCCGACACAGCCCTAACCGGGGTATCACAAGTCACGAACATCTAAAGAAGAGTGAACACCTTTATATGGCCAATAATATATACAAAATAAAATCTGGAGTTCAAAAGATGAAGTTCGGTGTCGCGAACGCTGATGGTCACCTTGCTCAACTTCAACAATAATGCCTTCAATCCGCTAATAACCCGCTACCGGGGGGAACAATACCTACAACTGAACGCGAGGTGTAAGGAGTAAAGTGAGTACTCCAACTCAGTGAGTAATAAAAGTAAATAATAGGTGAAAGCAAGAAATCACATATGGTACTCCATCATGCTATATAGAACAATACAACCCTTGTTGAGAAGAACAATAAAACCGTGAAAATCCTTTCGAAAACATCTGGTCTCAGTTAAAATTTCTTTTGAAAATATTCCTTTTCAATAGTTGCGAAAATAATTTCAACAAGTAGGAAATAATTAGAAATCTGCCCCTCGGGCTTAATATCAACCTCTCAGTACAGTATCAGCCCCGCGGGCTCACTCCCAACTCACAAAGAACAACATCAGCCTCTCGGGCACAACACTACATTAACAAATAACACCAAGGTATCCGGTAGACAGTGCAAGAAATGGCATGGATGCCAATGATATGAGTGTTGAATGTCATGACAACATTACAAAATAAGAACGAATGCATGAGTGCAATGCAATGCATATGACGATACACTCTAGTACCCGCTGCAGCGTGCAGCCCGCTCTATTTATTTATCGTCGACGGTGCTTACTGGGGGTGTGTACAGTCTCCGGAGGGGCTCCTATAGCCCAAACGCAATAACAAGCCATCTCGTGGCATCAATCAAATCCTGGTCAGTCATTATTACCTGACCAATTCATATCTCACAGTGCCATTGTTACCACGGTATCATGTCACATCACACAGTTTCATTGTTGCCACTGTTTCAAGTCACTGCTGTGGCGCGCAGCCCGATCCATGCTCAGTCGAGAAATCAACATAAGCCCCTTGGGCATTTGTAAAACAGTAGTTCTCAGCCCGAAATATCATTGAAAATATCATTTGAGGTTTCAAAACTTAAAAGTATGGCTGAGTTTGCAAAACAATATTTAAAACCTTGGACTGAAATCAAATGATATACAAGATATGGTAAAACAGAAATATCAATCCCCGAAGGATTCACATAGTTGGCACAAAGCCCAAACATGGCAGTCAGCCCATAGTAAGATGATACAAGTAGTTTAAGTCAAATACACAGTAAAATCAACAATCGGGACGGACCAAGTCACAATCCCCAAGGGCTCTACCACACGCTCATATCCGGCATGCAAGTCACCTCAATACAACACTATGATATGCAAATTCGGGGTTTCAAACCTTCATGATATCATTTTCTATCATTACTCTCCTCGAACCGGTGAAATCTCTAGCTCGCAACACATTTGCCTTGCAAGTCGACCTCCTTGCGCGTCGAATCTATCAAAAGCATAACGAATACTTTACAATAGGCTAAGGGGACATAACCTAATCGAAAAGACTCGAAAAACATCAAAATTCACAAAATTTGCAAAAACCGAGCCCCGGGCCCACTCCTCGAATTCCAAAAAATTTTACATCACCGGATTCCTCATCTTCTCACGAGTTCAATCATACAAATTTTACAAAAATCCGACAACAATTCGGCCTCCAAATCATCAAATCTATTCTTTCAAATCCCTAGGCTCAAACCTTTGGATTTCACCCCAAAATGAGTAATCTAGTTAGGATATTTGATGATAATCCCATATTATTATCTAACAATGACCACAAGTGACTTATCTGTAGTTTTTACATGAATTCTTACTCAACAATCACCCAAAAACGAGATTGAAGACTAGGGCATAGAACCTTACCTTCTTGATGAAGAACTTGTGATTGGGTTCTTTGATTCTTGAAGATTGATGCAAGATTGGATGATTTAAATGGTGAGTTACCCCATTATCTCTCTAAAAGGCTCTAACCTCTCTCTAGAATGCTCAAAAAATCACCCCAAAATGAACCCCAAAGCATATATATTGAAATGGGGTCGGGTTATAAAAAGTAAAAAGTTAACACTCCAAAGTCGGGTCTGCTATAGCAGAACGGACCGTAGAATGAACATGCGGTCCGCAGAATGCACCGTAGAATCGACACCCAAAACTGGGCTACACTGGCCCAATCTACGACAGAAATGCGATCGCAGAGTGCTAAATGCGACTGGTTTTGCGGTCGCAGGTTTGACACACGTTCACATTTTCCAGCCTTTGGTAATTTGTTCATAACTTTGTGTTGGAATGTTTAAATGATGAACGGTTTGAAGCGTTGGAAACTAGACTCAGAGATATTTAATTTTATAGGTTTTTCATCACCCAAATCTTTGTATAACGGGAGATATGATCGTTTAAAGTGAGGTCTTGTGCGCGCTCATTTACAACTTCGTAGATTATGAAATTTTCCAACTTCAAAAGTTCCCGTTAGCCATCCGAAATCACCCCGAGGTCCCCGGGACCTCAATCAAAAGTGTAAACCCATCCTAAAACATCATATTAACTTGTTCCAATCATAAAAATACATCCAACAACACAGAAATCACCAATTCTCAATGGATTCAAACCTAAGAACTTTGAAACTTCTAACTTCCACAACCGATGCCGAAACACGTTAAAACTAGTCCGAATGACCTCAAATTTTGCAAAAAAGTCTAAAATGACATAACAAAGCTACAACAACTCTCAGAATTCCATTCCGACCCTCGGATCAAAATCTCGCATACCAACCGGATTTCGCTAAAAATCCTAACTTCACCAAAATAGGCTAACTTCTACACCGAACCTCCAAATTTACTTCTGAATTCTCTTCTAAGCCTTAAATCATCCCCTGAAACTAAATGAATCATCGAAAATCAATTCCGAGCCTTCTAACTCACAAGTCAACTTCTAGTTGACTTTTCCCAAACTAACCTTTCCTTAAAGAGACTAACTGTCTCATTTCTTATCAAAATTATTCCAAATCATTTCCAACACACCCAATACCGATAATGAAACATAAGAAAGCAGAAAATGGGACGAACGGGGCAGTAACTCATGAGACAACAGATCGGGTCATCACAATATTACAGATCAATTTCTACCATAACTAGTGTTCAAGGTAAAGTTAGAGCCTTTTTTCCTCCGTGATTATTTTTCAAAGTAAATTTGGTGTCTTTTTTCCCCTTTTGAATCTTTCTGTCATCTAATATGAGTTACGTACAAATTATATGTTACGACCCGAATTTTTTACCTTCCGAGTCGTGATGGCGCCTACTGATAGGAACTAGGCAAGCCAATTTAGTTACCTTTTTCTCAATTAACACTGAACATGCAACATATGGATTTAAATACTTAAAGAGGAAAACATAATAGTAAGGAGAACTGAATACGAAAAATATTCTTCACACGCCCATAACTCGGGCCATACATCGAATCACAATAGGAATCAATACTTAACAGTTCATCTATTATCCAGCAGACTTCTTCGTTACTACCAAGACATAGGCAAAGATCCGGCCTCAAGTCCTCCAAACTGGACCAACATCAAACTCACAAAGATTACATCTCACCCCTTGATTGGGGAATTACAAGCCATCATGGCACATCTAATACTGAGCGTTCATGCGCGCATGCGAACGCATGGAAGGAATTTCAAGAGTTACATTTCAAGCTGAATCAAGGATACATGATAAGAATTCAAGAATGTGAAGTTTTTCCTAAAGGTTCTGCAACCTCTCGAGGATAAATACAAACGTCTCCGTACTGATCCGCGAGACTCTACTAAACCTGCTCATGACTCATGAGACCTAGTAACCTAGGCTCTGATACCAACTTGTCAAATCCCAAAACCCAAACCTGGTCATGATGGCGCCTCTTGTGGAGACAAGGCTAGCCAGTCAACCCAATCCATCCTTTAAAAATAGTTATTTAACACAATTATAGTGCAACATGGTTTAATAATACCAAATAGCGTAAATATATATAAAACTATGCGAAAAGCCAACCCAACATAGCCCTAACCGGGGTGTCACAAGTCACGAGCATCTAAAGAAGGTTGAACACCTTTATATGGCCAATAATATATACAAAACAAAATCCGGAGTTCAAAAGATGAAGTTTGGTGCCGCGAACGCTGGCGGTCACCTTGCTTAGCTTCAACAATTATGCCTTCAATCCGCTAATAACACGTTACCGGGGGAACAATACCTACAACTGCACGCGAGGTGTAGGGAGTAAAGTGAGTACTCAAACTCAGTGAGTAATAAAAGTAAATAATAGCTGAAAGCAAGAAATCACGTATGTCACTCCATCATGCTATATGGAACAATACAACCCTTTTTGAGAGAATAGTAAAACCGTGAAAATCCTTTAAAAAACACCTGGTATCAGTTAAAATTTCTTTTGAAAATATTCCTTTTAAACAGTTGCAAAAATAATTTCAACAAGTAGGAAATAATCAGAAATCTGCCCCTCGGGCTCAATATCAACCTCTCAGTACAGTATCAGCCCCGCGGGCTCACTCCCAACTCACAAAGTACAACATCAGCCTCCCGGGCTCACTCCTAACTCACAAACAACAACATCAGCCTCTCGGGCACAACACTATATTAACAAATAACACCAGGGTATCTGGTAGACAGTGCAAGAAGTAGCATAGATGCCAATGATATGAGTGTTGAATGTCATGACAACATTACAAAATAAGAACGAATGCATGAGCGCAATGCAATGCATATGATGGTACACTCTAGTATCTGCTGCGGCGTGCACCCCGCTCTATTTATTTATCGTCGACAGCGCTCACTGGGGGTGTGTACAGCCTCCGGAGGGGCTCCTACAGCCCAAGCACAATAACAAGCCATCTCGTGGCATCAATCAAATCCTGGCCAGTCATTGTTACCTGACCAATTCATATCTCACAGTGCCATTGTTACCACTATTTCAAGTCACATCACATAGTGTCATTGTTACCACTATTTCAAGTCATATCACACAGTGTCATTGTTACCATTGTTTCAAGTCACTGCTGCGACACGTAACCCGATCCGTGCTCAGTCCAGAAATCAACATAAGCCCCTTGGGCATTTGTAAAACAGTAGTTCTCAGCCCAAAATATCATTTAAGGTTTCAAAACTTAGAACTATGGCTGAGTTTGCAAAATAGTATTTAAAGCCTTGGACTGAAACCAAATGATATGCTAAAATATTAATATCAATCCCCGAAGGATTCACATAATTGGCACGAAGCCCAAACATGGCAGTAAGCCCATAGTAAGATGATACAAGTAGTTTCAGTCAAATATACGGTAAAATCAACAATCGAGACGAACTAAGTCACAATCCCCAATGGTGCTCTACTACACGCTCATATCTGGCGTGCTAGTCACCTCAATACAGCACTATGATGTGCAAATCCAGGGTTTTAAACCCTCATGATATCATTTACTATCATTATTCACCTCGAACCAGTGAAATCTCTAGCTCGCGATGCCTTTGCCTCGCAAATCGACCTCCTCGCACACCAAATCTGCTCAAAACCATAACGAATACATTACAATAGGCTAAGGGGACATAACCCAATCGAAAAGACTCAAAAAACATCAAAATTCACGAAATTTACAAAACCCGAGCCCCGGGCCCAGTTCTTGAATTCAAGAAAATTTTACATCACCTGATTCCTCATCTTCTCACGAGTTCAACAATACAAAGTTTACCAAAATCCGACAACAATTCGGCCTCCAAATCATCAAATCTATTATTTTAAATCCCCGAGCTCAAACCTTTGGATTTCATCCCAAAATGAGTAATCTAGTTAGGATATTTGATGATAATCCCATATTATTATCTAACAATGACCACAAGTGACTTATATGTAGTTTTCACATGAATTCTTACTCAACAATCACCCAAAAACGAGATTGAAGACTAGGGTATAGAACCTTACCTTCTTGATGAAGAACTTGTGATTGGGTTCTTTGATTCTTGAAGATTGATGCATGATTGGATGATTTAAATGGTGAGTTCCCCCATTCTCTCTCTAAAATTCTCTCACCTCTCTCTAGAATGCTCAGAAAATCACCCCAAAATGAACCCTAAATCATATATATTGAAATGGGGTCGGGTTATAAAAAGTGAAAAGTTAACACTCCGAAGTCGGGTCTGCTGTAGCAGAATGGACCGCAGAATGCATCGCAGAATCAACACCCCAAACTTGGCTACACTGGCCCAATCTGTGACAGAAATGTGACCGCAGAGTGCTAAATGCGACAAGTTTTGCGGTCGCAGATTTGACACAGGTTCACATTTTCCAGCCTTTGGTAATTTGATCATAACTTTGTGTAGGAATGTCCAAATGACAAACGATTTGAAGAGTTGGAAACTAGACTCAGAGATATTTAATTTGATAGGTTGTTCATCACCCAAATCCTTGTATAACTGGGGATATGATCGTTAAAATGAGGTCTTGTGCGCACTCATTTACAACTTCGTCGATTATGAAATTTTCCAACTTCAAAAGTTCCCGTTAGCCATCCGAAATCACCCTAAGGTCCCAGGGACATCAACCAAAATTGTAAAACCATCCTAAAACATCATATTAAATTGTTCCAATCATAAAAACACATCCAACAACACAGAAATCACCAATTCTCAACGGATTCAAGCCTAAGAACTTTGAAACTTCTAACTTCCACAACCGATGCCGAAACACGTTAAAACTCGTCCGAATAACCTCAAATTTTGCAAACAAGTCTAAAATGACATACGAAGCTACAAAAATGCTAGGAATTCCATTCTGATTATCGGATCAAAATCTCGCATACCAACTGGATTTCGCTAAAAATCTTAACTTCACCAAAATAGGCTTACTTCTACACCGAACCTCCAAATTTACTTCCGAATGCTCTTCTAAGCCTTAAATCATCCTCCGAAACTAAACAAAACATCAATAATCAATTCCGAGCCTTCTAACTCAAAAGTCAACTTCCGGTTGACTTTTCCCAAACTAACCTTTCCTTAAAGAGACTAATCTTCTCATTTCTTATCAAAATCATTCCAAATCAATTCCAACGCACCCAATACCGATAATGAAACATAAGAAAGCAGAAAATGGGACGAACAACGAAGTAACTCACGAGATGACGGGTTGGGTCGTCACAATATTATAGATTAATTTCCATTATAACTAGTGTTCAAGGTAAAATTGTTGCCTTTTTCCCTCTGCGATTATTTTTCAAAGTAAATTTGGTGTCTTTTTTACCCTTTTGAATCTTTCTATCATCTAATACGAGTTAAGTACAAAGTATATGTTATGACCCAAATTTTTCACCTTCCGGCATCGTGATAGCGCCTACTGATAGGAGCTAGGCAAGCCAATTTAGTTACCTTTTTCACAATTAACATTGATAACATGCAACATATGGATTTAAATACTTAAACCAGAAAACTTAACAGTAAGGAGAACTGAATAAAACTGTGGAAGCTAAATATAATCCTCTACCCAAAATCTGGTGTCACATAACTCACAGACTACTAAGAATACTAAATACAATCGTTTGAAAAGAAATGTAAATCTGTTTATCTCGAATACAAAGAGATGACAGTCTATGTAAGGATTGAAGGGAGACGCTGGGTCTGTGGACGCCTGCAAGGCTACCTTGGATCTCTCAGGACTGAAGATATTCTCCCGACCTAAAATTGATGTTGATGCTACTCGAAACCTGGACCGGTGCAAAAATGCTCAGAGTGTAGCATCAGTACAAACGACTCCATGTGCTTATTAAATTGTTCCATACTTGAAATCAATTAAAATTTCTCCTATTAAATCCTTCCTTATTTGAAATAAGTAAGAACTAAAAAGTCCTAAAGTTATTTACTTTGGCACTCAATCTTGAAATTTTTGTTAAAGATTAGCTCTATAACAGTACGACAATAATTATTTGAGTGTTCAAATTTTATTTGACTTTCCTTTTGTTTTAAAAATTATAATAGTATGCTAAAGGACAAGTTAGTTTGTTCATAGATACAAAATGAATTTACTTTTACAAACATTAAGTGAGTTTTTTAACATTGAAATATATCTTGTGACGACCCGACTCGCTCATGAGTTACCTCATTTTTCCCCATTTTCAGCTTCTTTGTGCTTCATTATCTGTATCTTGTGTAATCAAGTTGATTTGGATTGATTTTGATAAGAAATGAGACAATTAGTCTCTTTTAAGAAGGATTAAGTTGGAAAAGACAACCGGATATTGACTTATGAGTTAGAGGGCTCGGATATGAATTCTGATAATTTGGTTAGCTTCGGGGGATGCTTTGTGACTTAGGAGTGTGATCGGAAGTGGTTTTGGAGGTCCGGTGTAGAACTAGGCTTGAATCGGAAAAGTTAGTATTTTGGTGAATTGGCGAGGGTCAGATTGGAATTCTAAGAGTTGCAGTAGCTCCGTTAGGTGATTTGGGATGTGTGTACAAAATTTCGGGTCATTCGGACGTGGTTTGGTCAGGTTTTTGATCGAAAGTGTATTTCGAAAGTTTTTAAGAAACTTAGGCTTGAATCCGATGTGATTTAATGGTTTTAGCGTTGCTTGATGTGTTTTGATAATTGGAACAAGTTCGAATAACGTTATAGGATGTATTCGTATTTTTGGTTGAGGTCCCGGGGGCCTCGGGGTGGTTTCGGATGGCTAACGGGATGAAATTTATAGTTTAAGGACTGCTGAAGGATCTGGTATCTGATATTTTTGCTTCTGCAGAAATGGACCGCAGAAGCGTATGAGAAGTCACAGAAGTGGAGCCGTGAATGCGGTTTGGCAGCCGCAGAAGCAGAAAGTGGACGTATGGCCAGGAATCACATAAGCGGATTTTATTCCGCAGAGGCGAAATCGCTTCTGCGATAGGTGGACCGCAGAAGCGGTTGGTTAGGCAAATTAAGCGACCGCAGAAGCGGGTTATTTTCCGTAAAAGCGGGATCACAGAAGCGGTCCCTGGACCGCAATAGCGGAAATAGGCCTGGATAGAAAGGTTAAGTTCTGGAAATGGGACTTCTTTCCTATTTCCCATTTTTGACGATTTGGAGCTCGGTTAAGGCAATTTTTGGTCCGATTTTCATAGAGAACAATGGGGTAAGTGTTCTTAACTAAATTTTGGTTGTACAACTTAAATCTATTACGAGTTTTAGCATTTAAACAGAGAATTTTGTTGGAAAAGGGGAGAAAACCCTCTTGGATAGAATCAAGGATTTGAGGGTCGAAATGATATGGGAATCGAATGATTTTTACATGGTTAGACTCGTGGCGAGATAAGGAAGACGGGGATTTTAATTTTATAATTTTTTGAGACGTGGGCCCGGGGCTCGAGTATTGCAAATTTCTTGAATTTTGATGTTTTTCGAGTCTTTTCGATTGGGTTATGTCCCCTTAGCCTATTATAATGTATTCGTTATGGTTTTTAGCAGATTCGACACGCGAGGAGGTCGATTTGCAAGGTAAAGGTGTCGCGAGCTAGAGATTTCACCGGTTCGAGGTGAGTAATACTTGTAAATGATATCCTGAGGGTTTGAAACCCCGGATTTGCACATCATAGTGTTGTATTGAGGTGACTTGCACGCCGGATATGAGCGTGGGGTAGAGCACCGTTGGGGATTGTGACTTGGTTCGTCCCGATTGTTGATTTTTACCGTGTATTTGACTGAAACTACTTGTTATCATCATAATTTGGGTTGATTGCCATGTTTGGGCTTCGTGCCAACTATGTGAATCCTTCGGGGATTGATATTACTGTTTTAGCATATCTTGCATATTATTTGGTTTCAGTCCATGGTTTTAAATACTTTTTTTCAAACTCAACCATACTTCTAAGTTTTGAAACCACAAATGATAGTATAAATGATATTTCGGGCTGACAACTACTGTTTTACAAATGCCCAAAGGGATTATGTTGATTTCTGGACTGATAGGTGGCTCAGGCTGCGCGCTGCAGCAGTGACTTAAAACAGTGGTTAACAATGGTACTGTGTGATGTGACTTGAAACATTATGGGTGGCTCGGGCTGTGCGCCGCAGCAGGAACTTGAAACAATGGTGACAATGGCACTATGATGTAAATGGGTCAGGTAACAATGACTGACCAGGATTTGATTGATGCCACGAAATGACTTGATATTGTGCTTGGGCTGTAGGAGCCCCTCCGGAGTCTGTACACACTCCCAGTGAACACCGTCGACTATAAATAAATATGGGTGGCTCGGGCTGCGCGCCGCAGTGGGTACTGGAATGTACGATCATATTCATTGCATTGCACTCATGTATTTGTTCCTATTTGTACTAGTTGTCTTGACAAACAGCACACTCATGTCATTGGCATCCATGCTGCTTCTTGCACTGTTTACCGGATACCCCTGTGTTATTTGTTAATGGAGTGATGTTCCCAAGGGGCTGACTTACGTGCTGACTGCACTATTTGTGTCGTGTTCATTTTCTTAAACTATTGAAAAGGAATATTTTTAAAAGAGGTTTTAACTGAGCCCAGATGTTTACCAAAGTTTTTCACGATTTTACTGTTCTTCTCAAAAGGGTTGTATTGTTCTATATAGCATGATAGAGTGCCTTACATGATTTCTTGCTTTCAGCTATTATTTAATTTTATTACTCACTGAGTTGGAGTACTCACTTTACTCCCTGCACCTCGCGTGCAGTTGCAGGTATTGGTCCCCCGATAGCGGGTTATTAGCGGATTGAAGGCATTATTATTGAATCTGAGCAAGGTGACCGCCAGCGTTCGCGGCACCGGACTTCATCTTTTGAACTCTAGATTTTATTTTGTATATATTATTGACCATATAATGGTGTCCAGTCTTCTTTAGATGCTCGTGACTCGTGACATCCCGGTCAGGTTATGTTGGGCTGTAAACACTGGTTATCATGACGGGGTTAGAAAATTGGGTCGTGACAAGTTGGTATCAGAGCCTATGTTACTAGGTCTCACGAGTCATGAGCGAGTTTAGTAGAGTGTCGCAGATCGATAAAGAGACGTCTGTATTTACCCTTGAGTGGCTGCAAAACCTTTAGAAAAACTTCACATTCTTGAATTCTTATCGTGCGTCCTTGATTTAGCTTGAAAAAGTAACTCTTACAACTCCTTCTACGTGTTCGTATGCACGAATGAGCGCTCAGTATCAGATGTTCCTTGATGGCTTGTAATTCCTCGATCAAGGGGCGAGATGTACTCTCTGTGAGTATGTTGGGCCAGTCTGGAGGACTTGAGGTTACATCTTTGCCTTGGCTTGAGCACCGTGGTGCTGATTGTGTGGACAAGTGTTTTTTAACTATATGTTCGCTATTGTCCTTATTAGTGGAAATGACTGCTGGATAGCCATGCGATGAGTATGCTAGTACTGTGAGATGTATCTATGTAACTTGGAAGTGATGAGAAAGGTCTGATGGATGAAAGATGAACTAATAAGTGTTTGATTTCCATTGTGATTGGATGTGTTGCCCCGAGTTATGGGCGCGTGAAGAATCTTTTTCATGTCTCCTAGTTGGGAGTGAAGTAAATGTCTTGTTGTGGTATGAGTTCAGACTAAGTGGTTGTGTAATGTGTATGACTGTAGAAGGTATACGAAAATGTTATATTGAGGCGAAGCAAGTGGGTTATCTCCCGCGGAGTGTTCTGAAGTGGTGTGATCATTATGTGTATGTTAGAAGATCTCATGTGTAATTGAAGGGTACGTGTCGAAATTTGAAATTTCGGGTCGCTTAAGAGAGTGGGCTTAACTGTTGCGGGGATGAATGCGAGATTTGTAGAAGATTTACAGTACTAGATGATCTGCGTTTTCACAAACTTATAAATGATTTGAGTTTAATCTCACTATGGTATTGTGGCATAAATAGAGTAAAAGTGTTATGAGTTATTGAGCGTCTCTTGATCTATGGCTTCGAGCTAAGTGGGGGATTCTACTGTGAGCAGTTTATTGCACGGTTAGGTGCTATGTTGGTTCCAGGTTGGGGCATGCGAGTGAATTAGCTATGGCTAGAGTAAAGGAAAATTTTGACAAAGGTTATATTATGTTTCATAGGGTATGGGAATCACGGAATGTCTAGAGTGTTGTTGGTAAAGAATGCTCGGCGCATAGAGCCGGAAGTTGCTTGGTTTTATTGCGATGATTAAGTTATTACTTGTAAAGAATAATGCGCATAGAACGTGAATGCGATAAGTGGTGTTAAGAAAGGATTACCCTGATTATGACGGTTGTTCTTGTATGTATGAAAAAAAAGGGGGGGAGTTATTATGGACCTTTGAAAGGTTATCAGACTAGTTCAGTGTGATCATAAACAGCTTGAAGTCGGTGGACGTATTTAATGTGAATAATGGATCTATATCAGGCCATATGCGTGCATTTTAGTAACGCGGCCCTCACAGAGGAGTAGTTAGGTTGATGCTTCGTTGTCAGATATCTCGCGTATTAATGCATTATACCATGTGAGTTGTGAGATTGCTTGAGAAATTCCTTACATGTAGAGAATCCGTATAGGTATTTTGTTATAATGAGCATATTTGTCTCGATGTGTATCTCCTTATGTGAGATCTATGAGTGGATCGGGTGGCACGCCGCCATGGGTATGTTATCTGGATCGGGTTGCACGCCGCAACGGTGTGATATCGAGTATAGTTTTCTATATGCTATCTTTGTATGACTTGCTTCCTATTTTCCAAGGGAAGTCTGTATTAGTGCGTAGGATTGGTAATTCCTTTCAGAGTTTGTTTTCCTTTTGTATCGCGTTCGAATTGGTAGCATATTGGCACATGAGGGCATCATATGAGACTTCTAATTATGTTTGTGGTGGCTTATTTCACGAGCTGTTCGTACTGGGTGAGACGAGATCATTGAATTTGAGATCAGTGCAATCTGAGTATGTGAAATAAATTAAAGAGCTAAGACCATTGTTTGGCTCAGAATGAGGTGATAGTTCTTGCTAGAAGTATAGACCCAATGAATTGTTGATTCGACGGTGTTATGAATTTATACAGATCTCATCCGTCGTGTCGGTATTGTAAGAATTTAAACAAGACCTATGTATGTCATGCAGAGCATGGGATGTGTAACAATTTTTTTTCTAGATGGGATCAATGGAAATTCTTGACTAGTTGAGTATGTAAACGTTCATGGTTCGGAAGGGAGGTGAAGTCCTCATGTTATCCTAGGATGATATGGTATATGTGATATGTTGTGAAGGATGGATATTTGCATGTGTAAGGTTACGGTTCAACTCTGAATGGAAATTCATAACATTCTTAGGTGGTACAGGCAGATTTAGGTGATTAGAGAAATGAGCTTCAGATGATTAGGGTGAATGATCTTCAGATGATTAAGGAAATTGTATTTCTTGTTATAGTGATTTGTAAAGGGTTTATGTTTCAGAAAAAAGGCCAATGCGATTAAGTTGATGGCACTTCATTAGTGTTGCGGCACTTTTAGGCTGGATCGACTGCTGGTATTCGAGTGGCTTGTATGGCATTTGGAAATTTTAGAGTATTTATCGTGGGATGAATGGGTATTAAAGGTGTGCATGCATTCACACGGTGGAAACTGGGATAAGGTATGATGATTTGTGTGCCATATGGAGTTGGAGACTATGAGTTCTCATGTACAGGCAAGGTTGTGGTTGTGGATCATGGGTATCGGCACCGTTTAGTGGCAATCGGGATTTGGAGGCTCGAGTGGATATTTGTTTGCTGGTATGTTAGATTTTGGATGTGAGACAGGGTCTCAGCCTTGTGTTGTGGCAATACTGGTAAGTTTGAGGTAAAACTATCTCAGTTGAGTCATTTTCATGATTCGAGTATGTTCGGACCGTTTCTTATTGGTGCGCATATTATGCAAGTTGTGGCTTAAGCCTGTATTGATGTGTCGTATCACCAGAGTGGTGTGTTGGGCCCGAAGTGATCGTTGGGGTCATTAATGAATACGAACGAATTTGATTTTAGCATGTTTGATGGGTAAATATCGAGGTTCGGTTCAAAATTTTGTTACGGTAATTGCCAGAGGAGAAATAGCCTCACGAATGGGTGATCTGAGCAATGATTATGGTTTATTGCATGATTCAATTAACGTTGGCAGTATATGAAAGTGTTGGAATGAGACCTTGACTAATAAGAGATTTCTATCGATATTTGGTTGTTGTGGGCAGCTGTTGTAAATAGAAGTTATCGCTGCATGTGTTTGAGTTATTGGTATATCATATAATTGCACCTGAGGTTGCATGCATGGACTATTACAGCTGGTTTAGACTTATTCTGAGTATAAATGTGAGGTTCTGATCTTGTGTATGATTTCGAAAAGTGGAATATGGTTCTATGGTGTATGGACTAGATGGATTGTGAAATTTCGACCATGTTGTGTTATTGGACCTATGCGAGATAGGGTGAAGTGGGATCATCCCCGGGTTTATGCTTGATAAGGTCATCCAGCTTTTGGTTGGATTTTAGGACAACTCTGGGTACGCTCGAGGACGAGCGTTTGTTTAAGTTGGGGAGGATGTGACGACCTGACGCGTTGTCTCATGAGTTACCACCCCGTTTTCCCCATTTTCAGCTTCTTTATGCTTCATTATCTGTATCTTGTGTAATCAAGTTGATTTGGAATGGTTTTGACAAGAAATGAGACACTTACTCTCTTTTAAGAAGGCTTAAGTTGGAAAAGTCAACAGGATGTTGACTTATGAGTTAGAGGGCTTGGATGTGAATTCCGATAATTTGGTTAGCTTCGGTGATAATTTGTGACTTAGGAGTGTGATCGGAAGTGGTTTTGGAGGTCCGGTATAGAATAAGGCTTGAATTGGCGAAGTTAGTATTTTGGCAAATTGGCGAGGGTCGGATTGGAATTCTGAGAGTTGCAGCAGCTCCGTTAGGTGATTTGGGATGTGTGTGCAAAATTTCGGGTCATTCGGATGTCTTTTGGTCGGGGTTTTGATAGAAAGTGTATTTCAAAAGTTTTTAAGAAACTTAGGCTTGAATCCGATGTGATTTAATGTTTTTAGCTTTGCTTGATGTGTTTTGATAATTGGAAAAAGTTTGAATAACATTATAAGATGTATTGGTATTTTTGGTTGAGGTCCCGGGGGACTCGGGGTGATTTCGGATGGCTAACGGGATGAAATTTAGATTTTAAGGACTGATGAAGGATCTGGTATCTGATATATTCACTTCTGCGGAAATGGACCGCAGAAGCGGTTCCACAGAAGCATATGAGGAGTTGCAGAAGCGGAGCCGCGAATGCGGCTTGGCAGCCGCAGAAGCGAAAAGTGGACGTATGGCCAGGAACCGCAAAAGCAAATTTTATTCCGCAAAGGCGAAATCGCTTCTGCGATAGGTGGACCGTAGAAATGGTTGGTCGGGAAAATTAAGCAGCCGTAGTAGCGGGTTATTTTTCGCAAAAGCGGGACCGCAAAAGCGGAAATAGGCCTAGACAGAAAGGTTAAGTTCTGGAAATGGGACTTCGTTCCCATTTCCCATTTTTGACGATTTGGATCTCGGGTAAGGCGATTTTTTGTCCGATTTTCATATAGAACAATGCGGTAAGTGTTCTTAACTAAATTTTTGTTGTATAACTTGAATCTATTACGCGTTTTAGCGTTTAATTAGAGCATTTTGTTTGAAAAGGGTATAAAACCCTCTTGGATAGAATCAACGATTTGAGGGTCGAAATGATATGGGAATCGAATGATTTTTACATGGATAGTCTCGTGGCGAGATAAGGAAGTCGGGGATGTTAATTTTTTAATTTTTCGAGATGTGGGCCTGGTGCTTGGGTTTTGCAAACTTCGTGAATTTTGATATTTTTCGCGTCTTTTCGATTTGGTTATGTCCCCTTAGCCTATTGTAATGTATTCGTTATGGTTTTGAGCAGATTCGAAGCGCGAGGAGGTCGATTAGCTAGGCAAAGGCATCGCGAGTTAGAGATTTCATCGGTTCGAGGTGAGTAATACTTGTAAATGATATCCTGAGGGTTTGAAACCCTGGATTTGCACATCATAGTGATGCATTGAGGTGACTTGCACGCCGGATATGAGCGTGGGGTAGAGCACCGTTGGGGATTGTGACTTGGTCCGTCCCGGTTGTTGATATTTACCGCGTATTTGAATGAAACTAATTGTTATCATCATAATTTGGGTTGATTGCCATGTTTGGGCTTTGTGCCAACTATGTGAATCCTTCGGGGATTGATATTACTATTTTAGCATGTCTTGCGTATCATTTGGTTATAGTCCAAGGTTTTAAATATTGTTTTGCAAACTCAGCCAAACTTCTAAGTTTTGAAACCTCAAATTATATTATAAATGATATTTCGGGCTGAGCACTACTGTTTTACAAAGTCCCAAGGGGCTTATGTTTATTTCTGGACTGATTATGGGTGGCTCGGGCTGCGCGTCACAGCAGTGACTTAAAACAGTGGTAACAATTGCACTGTGTGATGTGACTTGAAACATTATGGGTGGCTTAGGCTGCACGCCGTAGCAGGAACTTGAAACAATGGTGACAATGGCACTATATGATGTAAATGGGTTAGGTAACAATGACTGACCAAGATTTGATTGATGCCACGAGATGACTTGATATTGTGCTTGGGCTGTAGGAGCCCCTCCGGAGTCTGTACACACCCCAGTGAGCGTCATCGACGATAAATGAATATAGGTGGCTCGGGCTACGCGCCGCAGTGGGTACTGGAATGTACCATCATATGCATTGCATTGCACTCATGCATTTGTTCCTATTTGTACTGGTTGTCATGACATACAACACACTCATTTCATTGGCATCCATGCTACTTCTTGCATTGTTTACCGGATACCCCAGTGTTATTTATTGATAGAGTGATGTGCCCGCGGGGCTGACTTACGTGCTGACTGTACTATTTGTGTCGTGTTCATTTGCTTAAACTATTGAAAAGGAATATTTTCAACAGAGGTTTTAACAGAGCCGAGATGTTTACCAAAGTTTCTCACGGTTTTACTGTTCTTCTCAAAAGGGTCGTACTGTTCTATATAGCATGATAGAGTGCCTTACATGATTTCTTGCTTTCAGCTATTATTTACTATTATTACTCACTGAGTTGGAGTACTCACTTTACTCCCTGCACCTCGCGTGCAGTTGCAGGTATTGGTCCCCCGATAGCGGGTTATTAGCGGATTGAAGGCATTATTATTGAAGCTGAGCAAGGTGACCACCAGCGTTCGCGGCACCGGACTTCGTCTTTTGAACTCTAGATTTTATTTTGTATATATTATTGACCATATAATGGTGTCCAGTCTTCTTTAGATGAGTGACTCGTGACATCTCGGTCAGGTTATGTTGGGCTGTAAACACTGGTTATTATTGTCATTAAGTTGTATTTATCTATTCATTTATGTTTAATAACTGTTAAAGACAAGATTTGGGTTAGTTGGCTGGCCTTGTCTTCACAAGAGGTTCCATCACGACGGGGTTAGAAAATTGGGTCGTGACAAGTTGGTATCAGAGACTAGGTTACTAGGTCTCACGAGTCATGAGCAGGTTTAGTAGAGTCTCGCAGATCGGTACAGAGACGCCTGTATTTACCCTTGAGAGGCTGCAGAACCTTTAGAAAAACTTCACATTCTTGAATTCTCATCGTGCGTCCTTGATTTAGCTTGAAAAAGTAACTCTTACAACTCCTTCTACGTGTTCGTATGCACGAATGAGCGCTCAGTATCAGATGTTCCTTGATGGCTTGTAATTCCTCGATCGAGGGGCGAGATGTACTCTCTGTGAGTATGTTGGGCCAGTCTAGAGGACTTTAGGTTAGATCTTTGCCTAGGCTTGAGCACTGTGGTGCTGATTGTGTGGACATGTGTTTTTGAACCTATATGTTCGCTATTGTCCTTATTAGTGGAAATGACAGCTGGATAGCCATGCGATGAGTATGCTAGTACTGTGAGATGTATCTATGTAACTTGGAATTGATGAGGAAGGTCTGATGGATGAAAGATGAACTAATAAGTGTTTGATTTCCATTATGATTGGATGTGTAACCCCGAGTTATCGGCGCGTGAAGAATCTTTTTCATGTCTCCTGGTTGGGAGTGAAGTAAATGTCTTGTTGTGGTATGAGTTCAGACTAAGTGGTTGTTTAATGTGTATGACTGTAGAAGGTATACGAAAATGTTATATTGAGGCGAAGCAGGTGGGTTATCTCCCGCGGAGTGTGCTGAAGTGGTGTGATCATTATGTGTATGTTAGAAAATCTCATGTGTAATTGAAGGGTACGTGTCGAAATTTGAAATTTCGGGTCGCTTAAGAGAGTGGGCTTAACTATTACAGGGATGAATGCGAGATTTGTAGAAGATTTACAGTACTGGATGATCTGCATTTTCACAAACTTATAAATGATTTGAGTTTAATCTCACTATGGTATTGTGGCATAAATAGAGTAAAAGTGTTATGAGTTATTGAGCGTCTCTTGATCTATGGCTTCGAGCCAAGTGGGGGAGTCTGCTGTGAGCAGTTTATTGCACGGTTAGGTGCTATGTTGGTTCCAGGTTGGGGCATGCTAGTGAGTTAGCTATGGCTAGAGTAAAGGAAAATTTTGACAAAGGTTATATTATGTTTCATAGGGTATGGGAATCACGGAATGTCTAGAGTGTTGTTGGTAAAGAATTCTTGGCGGATAGAGCCGGAAGTTGCTTGGTTTTATTGCGATGATTAAGTTATTACTTGTAAAGAATAATGCGCATAGAACGTGAATGCGACAAGTGGTGTTAAGAAAGGATTACTCTGATTATGACGGTTGTTCTTGTATGTATGAAAAAAAGGGGGGGAGTTATTATGGACCTTTGAAAGGTTATCAGACTAGTTCAGTGTGATCATAAACAGCTTGAAGTCGGTGGACGGATTTAATGTGAATAATGGATCTATATCAGGCCATATTTGTGCATTTTAGTAACGCGGCCCTAATAGAGGAGTAGTTAGGTTAATGCTTCGTTATTAGATATCTCGCGTAGTGATGCATTATACCGTGTGAGTTGTGAGACAGCTTGAGAAATTCCTTACATGTTGAGAATCCGCATAGGTATTTTATTATAATGAGCAGATTTGGCTCGATGTGTATCTCCTTATGTGAGATCTATGAGTGGATCGGGTGGCACGCCGCCATGGGTATGTTTTCTGGATCGGGTTGCACGTCACAACGGTGTGATATCGAGTATAGTTTTCTATATGCTATCTTTGTATGCCGTGCTTCCTGTTTTCCAAGGGAAGTCTGTATTAGTGCGTGGGATTGGTAATTCCTTTCAGAGTTTGTTTTCCTTTTGTATCGCGTTCAAATTGGTAGCATATTGGCACATGTGGGCATCATATGCGACTTCTAATTATGTCTGTGGTGGCTTATTTCCCGAGCAGTACTAGGTGAGACGAGATCATTGAATTTCAGATCAGTGCAATCTGAGTATGTGAAATAAATTAAAGAGCTAAGACCATTGTTTGGCTCAGAATGAGGTGATAGTTCTTGCTATAAATATAGACCCAATGAATTATTGATTCGACGGTGTTATGAATTTATACAGATCTCATCCGTCGTGTCGGTAGTGTAAGCATTTAAACAAGACCTATGTATGTCATGCAGAGCATGGGATGTGTAACAATTTTTCTTCTAGATGGGAACAATGGAAATTCTTGACTAGTTGAGTACGTACACGTTCATGGTTCGGAAGGGAGGTGAAGTCCTCATGTTATCCTAGGATGATATGGTATATGTGATATGTTGTGAAGGATGGAGATTTGCATGTGTAAGGTTACGGTTCAACTCTGAATGGAAATTCATAACATTCTTAGGTGGTACGGGCAAATTTAGGTGATTAGAGAAATGAGTTTCAGATGATTAGGGTGAATGATCTTTAGATGATTAAGGAAATTGTATTTCTTGTTATAGTGATTTGTAGAGGGTTTATGTTTCAGAAAAAAGGCCAATGTGATTAAGTTGATGGCACTTCATTAGTGTTGCGGCACTTTTAGGCTGGATCGACTGCTGGTATTCGAGTGGCTTGTATGGCATTTGGAAATTTTAGAATATTTATCGTGGGATGAATGGGTATTAAAGGTGTGCATGTATTCGCACGGTGGAAACTGGGATAAGGTATGATGATTTGTGTGCCATATGGAGTTGGACACTATGAGTTCTCATGTACAGGCAAGGTTGTGGTTGTGGATCATGGTTATCGGCACCGTTTAGTGGCAATCGGGATTTGGAGGCTCGAGTGGATATTTGTTTGCTGGTATGTTAGATTTTGAATGTGAGACAGGGTCTCAGCCTTGTGTTGTGGCAATACTGGTAAGTTTGAGGTAAAACTATCTTAGTTGAGTCATTTTCATGATTCGAGTATGTTCGGACCGTTTCTTATTGGTGTGCATATTATGCAAGTTGTGGCTTAGGCCCGTATTGATGTGTCGTATCACTAGAGTGGTGTGTTGGGCCCGAAGTGATCGTTGGTGGTCATTAATGAATACGAACGAATTTGATTTCAGCATCTTTGATGGGTAAATATCGAGTTCGGTTCAAAATTTTGTTATGGTAATTGCCAGAGGAGAAATGGCCTCATGAATGGGTGATCTGAGCAATGATTATGGTTTATTGCATGATTCAATTAATGTTGGCAGTATATGAAAGTGTTGGAATGAGACCTTGACTAATAAGAGATTTCTATCGGTACTTGGTTGTTATGGGCAGCTGTTGTAAATAGAAGTTATCGCTGCATGTGTTTGAGTTATTGGTATATCATATAATTGCACCTGAGGTTTCAGGCATGGGCTATTACAGCTGGTTTAGACTTATTCTAAGTATAAATGTGAGGTTCTGATCTTGTGTATGATTTCGAAAAGTGGAATATGGTTCTATGCTGTATGGACTAGATGGATTGTGAAATTTCGGCCATGTTGTGTTATTGGACCTATGCGAGATAGGGTGACGTGGGATCATCCCCGGGTTTATGCTTGATAAGGTCATCCAGCTTTTGGTTGGATTTTAGGACAACTCCGGGTACGCTCGAGGATGAGCGTTTGTTTAAGTTGGGGAGGATGTGACAACCCGACACGTCGTCTCTTGAGTTACCACCCCGTTTTCCTCATTTTTAGCTTCTTTATGCTTCATTATCTGTATCTTGTGTAATCAAGTTGATTTGGAATGGTTTTGACAAGAATTGAGACACTTAGTCTCTTTTAAGAAGGCTTAAGTTGGAAAAGTCAACCGGATGTTGACTTATGAGTTAGAGGGCTCGGATGTGAATTTCGATAATTTGGTTAGCTTCGGGGATAATTTGTGACTTAGGAGTGTGATCGGAAGTGGTTTTGGAGGTCCGGTATAGAACAAGGCTTGAATTGGCAAAGTTAGTATTTTGGCGAATTGGCGAGGGCCGTATTGGAATTCTGAGAGTTGCAGCAGCTCCGTTAGGTGATTTGGGATGTGTGTGCAAAATTTCGGGTCATTCGGATGTGGTTTGGTCGGGTTTTTGATCTAAAGTGTATTTCAAAAGTTTTTAAGAAACTTAGGCTTGAATCCGATGTGATTTAATGGTTTTAGCATTGCTTGATGTGTTTTGATAATTGGAAAAAGTTTGAATAACATTATAAGATGTATTGGTATATTTGGTTGAGGTCCCGGGGGACTAGGGGTGATTTCGGATGGCTAACGGGATGAAATTTGGATTTTAAGGACTGCTGAAGGATCTGGTATCTGATATATTCGCTTCTGCAGAAATGGACCGCAGAAGCGGTTCCACAGAAGCGTATGAGGAGTTGCAGAAGCGGAGCCGCGAATGCGGCTTGGCAGCTGCAGAAGCGAAAAGTGGACGTATGGCCAGGAACCGCAGAAGCAGATTTTATTCCGCAAAGGCGAAATCGCTTCTGCGATAGGTGGACCGCAGAAGCGGTTGGTCGGGCAAATTATGCAACCATAGTAGCGGGTTATTTTTCGCAAAAGCGGGACCGCAAAAGCGGAAATAGGCCTTGACAGAAAGGTTAAGTTCTGGAAATGGGACTTCATTCCCATTTCCTATTTTTGACGATTTGGATCTCGGGTAAGGCGATTTTTGGTCTGATTTTCATATAGAACAACGCGGTAAGTGTTCTTAGCTAAATTTTGGTTGTATAACTTGAATCTATTACGAGTTTTAGTGTTTAATCAAAGAATTTTGTTTGTAAAGGGTAGAAAACCCTCTTGGATAGAATCAAGGATTTGAGGGTCGAAATGATATGGAAATCGAATGATTTTTACATGGTTAGACTCGTCGCGAGATAAGGAAGTCGGGATGTTAATTTTATAATTTTTTGAGATATGAGCCCAGGGCTCGGGTTTTGCAAACTTCGTGAATTTTGATGTTTTTCGAGTCTTTTCGATTGGGTTATGTCCCCTTAGCCTATTGTAATGTATTCGTTATGGTTTTGAGCAGATTCGACGCGCGAGGAGGTCGATTAGCTAGACAAAGGCATCGCGAGCTAGAGATTTCATCGGTTCGAGGAGAGTAATACTTGTAAATGATATCCTGAGGGTTTGAAACCCTGGATTTGCACGTCATAGTGCTGTATTGAGGTGACTTGCACGCCAGATATGAGCGTGGGGTAGAGCACCGTTGGGGATTGTGAATTGGTCTGTCCCGGTTGTTGATATTTACCGCGTATTTTACTGAAACTAATTGTTATCATCATAATTTGGGTTGATTGCCATGTTTGGGCTTTGTTCCAACTATGTGAATCCTTCGGGGATTGATATTACTGTTTTAGCATGTCTTGCATATCATTTGGTTTTAGTCCAATGTTTTAAATATTGTTTTTCAAACTCAGCCATACTTCTAAGTTTTGAAACCTCAAATTATATTATAAATGATATTTCGGGCTGAGAACTACTGTTTTACAAAGGCCCAAGGGGCTTATGTTGATTTCTGGACTGATTATGGGTAGCTCGGGCTGTGCGTCACTGCAGTGACTTAAAATAGTGGTAACAATGGCACTGTGTGATGTGACTTGAAATACTATGGGTGGCTCAGGCTACGCGCCGTAGAAGGAACTTTAAAGAATGGTGACAATGGCACTATATGATGAAATAGGTCAGGTAACAATGACTGACCAGGATTTGATTGATGCCACGAGATGACTTGATATTGCGCTTGGGCTGTAGGAGCCCCTCCGGAGTCTGTACACACCCCCAGTGAGTGTCATCGATGATGAATGAATATAGGTGGCTCGGGCTACGCGCCACAGTGGGTACTGGAATGTACCATCATATGCATTGCATTGCACTCATGCATTTGTTCCTATTTGTACTGGTTGTCATGACATACAACACACTCATTGCATTAGCATCCATACTACTTCTTGGACTGTTTACCGGATACCCCGGTGTTATTTGTTGATGGGGTGATGTGCCCGAGGGGCTGACTTACGTGTTGACTGCACTATTTTGTCGTGTTCATTTGCTTAAACTATTGAAAAGGAATATTTTCAAAAGAGGTTTTAACTGAGCCCAGATGTTTACCAAAGTTTTTCACGGTTTTACTGTTCTTCTCAAAAGGATTGTACTGTTCTATATAGCATGATAGAGTGCCTTACATGATTTCTTGCTTTCAGCTATTATTTACTTTTATTACTCACTGAGTTGGAGTACTCACTTTACTCCCTGCACCTCGCGTGCAGTTGCAGGTATTGGTCCCCCGGTAGTAGGTCATTAGCGGATTGTAGGCATTATTATTGAAGCTGAGCAAGGTGACCGCCAGCGTTCGTGGCACCGGACTTTATCTTTTGAACTCAAGATTTATTTTGTATATATTGTTGACCATATAATGGTGTTCAGTCTTATTTAGATGCTCGTGACTTGTGACACCCCGGTCAGGTTATGTTGGGCTGTAAACACTGGGTATTATTGTCGTTAAGCTATATTTATCTATTCATTTATGTTTAATAATTATTAAAGAGAAGATTTGGGTTAATTGGTTGGACTTGTCTTCACGAGAGACGCCATCACAACCGGGTTAGAAAATTAGGTCGTGACAAGTTGGTATCAGAGCCTAGGTCACTAGGTCTCACGAGTCATGAGCAGGTTTAGTAGAGTCTCACAGATCGGTACAGAGACATCTGTATATATTCTCGAGAGGCTGCAGAAACTTTAGGAAAACTTCACATTCTTGAATTCTTATCGTGCATCCTTGATTCATCTTGAAAAAGTAACTCTTACAATTCCTTCTACGTGTTCGTATGCACGAACGAGTGCTCAGTATCAGATGTGCCTTGATGGCTTGTAATTCCTAGATCGAGGGGCGAGATGTACTCTCTGTGAGTATGTTGGGCCATTCTGGAGGACTTGAGGTTAGATCATTGCCTATGTCTTGAGCATCGTGGTGCTGATTGTGTGGACAAGTGTTTTTGAATATATACGTTCGGTATTGTCCTTATTAGTGGAAATGACGGCTGGATAGCCATGCGATGAGTATGCTAGTACTGTGAGATGTATCTATGTAACTTGGAAGTGATGAGGAAGGTCTGCTGGATGAAAGATGAACTAATAAGTGTTTGATTTCCATTGTGATTGGATGTGTAGCCCCGAGTTATGGGTGCGTGAAGAATCTTTTTCATGTCTCCTAGTTGGGAGTGAAGTAAATGTTTTGTTGTGGTATGAATTCAGACTAAGTGGTTGTGTAATGTGTATGACTGTAGAAGGTATACGAAAATGTTATATTGAGGCGAAGCAGGTGGTTTATCTCCCGCGGAGTATGCTGAAGTGGTGTGATCATTATGTGTATGTTAGAAGATCTCATGTGTAATTGAAGGGTACGTGTCGAAATTTGAAATTTCGGGTCGCTTAAGAGAGTAGGCTTAACTGTTGCGGGGATGAATGCGAGATTTGTAGAAGATTTACAGTACTAGATGATATGCGTTTTCACAAACTTATAAATGATTTGAGTTTAATCTCACTATGGTATTGTGGCATAAATAGAGTAAAAGTGTTATGAGTTATTGAGCGTATCTTGATCTATGGCTTCGAGCCAAGTAGGGGAGTCTGCTGTGAGCAGTTTATTGCTTGTTTAGGTGCTATGTTGGTTCCAGGTTGGCGCATGTGTGTGAATTAGCTATGGCTAGAGTAAAGGAAAATTCTGACAAAGGTTATATTATGCTTCATAGGGTATGCGAATCATGGAATGTCTAAAGTGTTGTTGGTAAAGAATGCTCGGCAGATAGAGCTGGAAGTTGCTTGGTTGTATTGCGATGATTAAGTTATTACTTGTAAAGAATAATGCACATAGAACGTGAATGCGATAAGTGGTGCTAAGAAAGGATTACTCTGATTATGACGGTTGTTCTTATGTGTATGAAAAAGAAAAAGGGGAGTTATTATGGACCTTTGAAAGTTTATCAGACTAGTTCAGTGTGATCATAAATAACTTGAAGTCTATGGACGGATTTAATATGAATAATGGATCTATATCAGGCCATATGTGTGCATTTTAGTAACGCGGCCCTGATGGAGGAGTAGTTAGGTTGATGCTTCATTGTCAGATATCTCGCGTAATGATGCATTGTGTCGTGTGAGTTTTGACACAGCTTGAGAAATTCCTTACATGTTGAGAATCCGCGTAGGTATTTTGTTATAATGAGCAAATTTGGCTCGATGTGTATCTCCTTATATGAGATCTATGAGTGGATCGGGTGGCACGCCGCCATGGGTATGTTATCTGGATCGGGTTGCACGCCGCAACGGTGTGATATCAAGTATAGTTTTCTATATGCTATCTTTGTATGCCTTGCTTCCTGTTTTCCAAGGGAAGTCTGTATTAGTGCGTGGGATTGGTAATTCCTTTCAGAGTTTGTTTTCCTTTTGTATCGCGTTCGAATTGGTAGCATATTGGCACATGAGGGCATCATATGCGACTTCTAATTATGTCTGTGGTGGCTTATTGCCCGAGCAGTTCGTCCTAGGTGAGACGAGATCATAGAATTTGAGATTAGTGCAATATGAGTATGTGAAATAAATTAAAGAGCTAAGACCATTGTTTGGCTCAGAATGAGGTGATAGTTCTTGCTAGAAGTATAGACCCAATGAATTGTTGATTCGGCTGTGTTATGAATTTATACAGATCTCATCCGTCGTGTCGGTATTGTAAGAATTTAAACAAGACCTATGTATGTCATGCAGAGCATGGGATGTGTAACGAGTTTTCTTCTAGATGGGATCAATAGAAATTTTTGACTAGTTGAGTACGTAAACGTTCATGGTTCGGAAGGGAGGTGAAGTCCTCATGTTATCCTAGGATGATATGGTATATGTGATATGTTGCGAAGGATGGAGATTTGCGTGTGTAAGGTTACGGTTCAACTCTGAATGGAAATTCATAACATTCTTAGGTGGTACGGGTAGCTTTAGGTGATTAGAGAAATGAGCTTCAGATGATTAGGGTGAATGATCTTCAGATGATTAAGGACATTGTATTTCTAGTTATAGTGATTTGTAGAGGGTTTATGTTTCAGAAAAAAGGCCAATGTGATTAAGTTGATGGCACTTCATTAGTATTGCGGCACTTTAAGGCTGGATCGACTGCTGATATTCGAGTGGCTTGTATGGCATTTGGAAATTTTAGAGTATTTATCGTGGGATGAATGGGTATTAAAGGCGTGCATGTATTCGCACGGTGGAAACTGGGATAAGGTATGATGATTTGTGTGCCATATGGAGTTGGAGACTATGAGTTCTCATGTACAGGCAAGGTTGTGGTTGTGGTTGTGGATCGTGGGTATCAGCACCGTTTAGTGGTAATCAGGATTTGGAGGCTCGAGTGGATATTTGTTTGTTGGTATGTTAGATTTTGGATGTGAGACAAGGTCTCAACCTTGTGTTGTGGCAATACTGGTGAGTTTGATGTACAACTCTCTCAGTTGAGTCATTTTCATGATTCGAGTATGATCGGACCGTTTTTTATTTGTGCGCATATTATGCAAGTTGTGGCTTAGGCCCGTATTGATGTGTCGTATCACCAGAGTGGTGAGTTGGGCCCGAAGTGATCGTTGGGGTCATTAATGAATACGAACGGATTTGATTTCAGCATGTTTGATGGGTAAGTATCGAGGTTCGGTTCAAAAATTTGTTATGTAATTGCTAGAGGAGAAATGGCCTTATGAATGGTTGATCTGAGCAATGATTATGGTTTATTGCGTGATTCAATTATCGTTGGCAGTATATGAAAATGTTGGAATGAGTCCTTGACTAATAAGAGATTTCTATCGGTATTTGGTTGTTGTGGGTAGTTGTTGTAAATAGAAGTTATCGCTGCATGTGTTTGAGTTATTGGTATATCATATAATTGCACCTGAAGTTGCTGGAATGGGCTATTACTGCTGGTTCTGATTGTTTCTAAGTATAAATGTGAGGTTCTGATCTTGTGTATGATTTGGAAAAGTGCAATGTGGTTCTATGGTTTATGGACTAGATGGATTGTGAAATTTCGGTCATGTTGTGTTATCGGACCTATGCAAGATAGGATGACGTGGGATCATCCCCGGATTTATGCTTGATAAGGTCATCCAGCTTTTGGTTGGATTCTAGGAAAACTCTGGGTACGCTCGAGGACGAGCGTTTGTTTAAGTTGGGGAGTATGTGATGACACGACCCGTTGTCTCATGAGTTACCGCCCCGTTTTCCCCATTTTCAGCTTCTTTATGCTTCATTATCTGAATTTTGTGTAATCAAGTTAATTTGGAATGGTTTTAATAAGAAATGAGACACTTAGTCTCTTTTAAGAAGGCTTAAGTTGGAAAAGTCAACCGGATGTTTACTTATGAGTTAGAGGGCTCGGATGTGAATTCCGATAATTTGGTTAGCTTCGAGGGATGATTTGTAACTTAGGAGTGTGATCGGAAGTGGTTTTGGACGTCCGGTATAGAATTAGGCTTGAATTGGCAAAGTTAGTATTTTGGAAAATTGGCGAGGGTCGGATTGGAATTCCGAGAGTTGCAGTAGCTCCGTTAGGTGATTTGGGATATGTGTGCGAAATTTCGGGTCATTCGGACGTGGTTTGGTCGGGTTTTTGATCGAAAGTGTATTTCAAAAGTTTTTAAGAAACTTAGGCTTGAATCCGATGTGATTTAATGGTTTTAGCGTTGCTTGATGTGTTTTGATAATTGGAACAAGTTTGAATAATGTTATAGGATGTATTGGTATTTTTGGTTGAGGTCCCGGGGGCCTCGGGGTGATTTCGGATGGCTAACGGGATGGAATTTGGAGTTTAAGGACTGCTGAAGGATCTGGTATCTGATATTTTTGCTTCTGCGGAAATGGACCGTAGAAGCGTATGAGGAGTTGCATAAGCGGAGCCCCGAATGCGTCTTGGCATCCGCAGAAGCGGAAATTGGACGTATGACCAGGAACCGCAGAAGCGGATTTTATTCCGCTGAGTCGAAATCGCTTCTGCGATAGGTGGACCGCAGAAGTGGTTGGTTGGGAAAATTAAGCGACTGCAGATTCGGGTTATTTTTCGCAAAAGCGGGACCGCAGAAGCAGTCCCTGGACCGCAAAAGCGGAAAGAGGCCTGGATAGAAATAATAAGTTCTAGAAATGGGACTTCGTTCCCATTTCCCATTTTTGACGATTTGGAGCTCGGTTAAGGCGATTTTTGGTATGATTTTCATATAGAACAACGGGGTAAGCGTTCTTAACTAAATTTTGATTGTATAACTTGAATCTATTACGAGTTTTAGCGTTTAATCAAAGAATTTTGTTGGAAAATGATAGAAAACCCTCTTGGATAGAATCAAGGATTTGAGGGTCGAAATGATATGGGAATCGAATGATTTTTACATGGTTAGACTCATGGCCGGATAAGGAAGCCGGGGATGTTAATTTTATAATTTTTCGAGACGTGGTCTCGGGGCTCGGGTTTTACAATTTTCATGAATTTTGATGTTTTCGAGTCTTTTCGATTGGATTATGTCCTCTTAGCCTATTGTAATGTACTCGTTATGGTTTTGAGCAGATTCGACGCGCGAGGAGATCGATTTGCGAGGCAAAGGCGTCGCAAGCTAGAGATTTCACCGGTTCGAGGTGATTAATACGTGTAAATGATATCCTGAGAGTTTGAAACCCCGGATTTGCACATCATAGTGCTGTATTGAGGTGACTTGAACGCCGGATATGAGCGTAGGGCAGAGCACCATTGGGAATTATGACTTGGTCCGTCCTGGTTGTTGATTTTTATCGTGTATTTGACTTAAACTGCTTGTTATCATCATAATTTGGGTTGATTGCCATGTTTGGGCTTCGTGCCAACTATGTGAATCCTTCGGGAATTGATATTACTATTTTAGCATATCTTACATATTATTTTGTTTCAGTCCAAGGTTTTAAATATTGTTTTGCAAAACTCAGCCATGCTTCTAAGTTTTGAAACCTCAAATGATATTATAAATGATATTTCGGGCTGATAACTACTGTTTTACAAATGCCCAAGGGGCTTATGTTGATTTCTGGACTGATTATGGGGGGCTCGGGCTGTGCGCCGCAGTAGTGACTTAAAACAGTGGTAACAATGGAACTGTGTGATGTGACTTAAAACATTATGGGTGGCTCGGGCTGCGTGCCGCAGTAGGAACTTGAAACAATGGTGACAATGGCACTATATGATGTAAATGGGTCAGGTAACAATGACTGACCGGGATTTGATTGATGCCACGAGATGACTTGATATTGCGCTTGGACTGTAGGAGCCCCTCCAGAGTCTATACACACCCCCAGTGAGCGTCATCGACGATAAATGAATATGGGTGGCTCGGGTTGCGCGTCGCAGTGGGTACTGGAATGTGCCATCATATGCATTGCACTGCACTCATGCATTTGTTCCTATTTGTACTGGTTGTCATGACATACAGCACACTCATTTCATTGGCATTCATGCTACTTCTTGCACTATTTACCGGATACCCCGGTGTTATTTGTTGATGGAGTGATATGCCCGAGGTGCTGACTTACGTGCTGACTGCACTATTTGTGTCGCGTTCATTTGCTTAAACTATTGAAAAGGAATATTTTCAAAAGAGGTTTTAACTGAGCCCAGATGTTTACCAAAGGATTTCACGGTTTTACTGTTCTTCTCAAAAGGGTTGTATTGTTCTATATAGCATGATGGAGTGCCTTATGTGATTTCTTGCTTTCAACTATTATTTACTTTTATTACTCACTGAGTTGGAGTATTCACTTTACTCCCTGCACCTCGCGTGCAGTTGCAGGTATTGGTCCCCCGGTAGTGGGTTATTAGCGGATTGAAGGCATTATTATTGAAGTTGAGCAAGGTGACCGCCAGCGTTCGCAGCACCGGACATCATCTTTTGAACTCCAGATTTTATTTTGTATATATTATTGACCATATAATGGTGTTCAGTCTTCTTTAGGTGCTCGTGACTTGTGACACCCCGGTCGGGTTATGTTGGGCTGTAAACACTGGTTATTATTGTCGTTAAGTTGTATTTATCTATTCATTTATGCTTAATAATTGTTAAAGAGAAGATTTGAGTTAGTTGGCTGGCCTTGTCTTCACGAGACGCGCCATCACGACCGGGTTAGAAATTTGGGTCATGACATATCTATAATACATTAAAAATATGAAAGTCCATAACAAAATATCGTTCACCTTTTATACTTATTTAAAATAGAATTGTAACACAAATATTTTGTCAGAATTCAATATTTATTTAAATTAAGGGTCAACTAAATGAGTTAAAAAAAAAGGGTCAACCAAATAACAATGTTTTTATACTCTTTATTATGTATTTATTTTAAAATGGTTAGCATAGCTTTGATATTTTTATTCATAATTAAACTATAGCATATCATAAAATTAAGACCAATTAATTTAGATAATATAATAATCTTGGTAAAATAAAGAAAGTCTTTTTGTGGAAAGTGATATGATTTTTCACGTATACAATAGTATTTTCATTACACTTTACTCAAATATTTCTTTTAGAAAATTTATGTACCAAAATAAAAATAAACACCTAATATAATTAGATATAATTTATTTCAATATTAAAGTTATTAGACTTTTTAGATCAACAAATTTTTTAAAAACTTTCGAAATGACACTTAACACTTGCACGCATGCCTATATGATTCAATAGTATTTATATAGTTTTAAAATTTAATATTTATTTAAATGGGTTACACGCAAAGCTCTAATACTAGTATATTAAAAACCATAAACTTGGTTGAAACTTTCTATAATATTTTTGGATGACTAATTTTTACTTTCATCCTTGATATCATCTACTGCTCTCTGATTCCGCCATTATATTACAGATCAATTTCCACCATAACTAGGGTTCAAGGTAAAGTTGGTGCCTTTTTCCCTCTAGGAATATTTTTCAAAGTAAATTTGGGATCTTCTTTCCCCTTTTGAATCTTTCTGTCATCTAATATGAGTTACGTACAAAGTATATGTTACCACCCGAATTTTTCACCTACCAGGGTCGTTATGGCGCCCACTGATAGGTGCTAGGCAAGCCAATTTAGTTACCTTTTTCACAATTAATATTGATAACATGCAGCATATGGATTTTAATACTTAAAGCGGAAAACTTAACAGTAAGGAGAACTGAATAAAATTGCGGAAGCTCAATATAATCCTCTACCCAAAATCTGGTATCACATAACTCACAGACTACTAAGAATACTAAATACAATCGTTTGATAAGAAATGTAAATTTGTTTATCTCGAATACAAAGAGATGACAGTCTATGCAAGGATAGAAGGGAGACGCTGGGCTTGCGGACGCCTGCAAGGCTACCTTGGATCTCTCCGAACTGAAGGTGTGTTCCCGACCTAAAGCTGATGCTGATGCTGCTCGAAACCTGGACCGGTACAAAAATGCACAGAGTGTAGCATCAGCACAACCGACCCCATGTGCTTATTAAATTGTTCCATACTTGAAATCAAATAAAATTTCTCCTATTAAATCCTTCCTTATTTGAAATAAGTAAGAACTAAAAAGTCCTAAAGTTATTTACTTTGGCACTCAATCTTGGAATTTTTATTTTTTAAAGATTAGCTCTATAATAGTACGACAATAATTATTTAAATGTACAAATTTTATTTGACTTTCCTTTTGTTTTAAAAATTATAATATTATGCTCAAGGACTAGTTTGTTCATAGATACAAAATGAATTTACTTTTACAAACATTAAGTAAGTTTTTTAACATTGAAATATATCTACACTATATTAAAAATACGAAAGTCCATAACAAAATATCATTCACTTTTTTTACTTATTTAAAATAGAATTGTAACATAAATATTTTGCCAGAATTCAATATTTATTTAAATTAAGGGTTAACTAAATGAGTTAAAAAAAAGGTCAACCAAATAACAATGTTTTTATACTCTTTATTATGTATTTATTTGAAAATGGTTAGCAAAGATTGATATTTTTATTCATAATTAAACTATAGCCGATCATAAAATTAAGACCAATTACTTTATATAATATAATAATCTTGGTAAAATAAAGAAAGACTTTTTGTGAAAAGTGATGTGATTTTTCAGGTATACAATAGTATTTTCATTAAACTTTACTCAAATATTTCTTTTTGAAAATTTATGTACCAAAATAAAAATACACACCTAATAGAATTAGATATAATTTATTTCAATATTAAAGTTATTAGACTTTTTAGATCAACAAATGTTTTAAAAACTTTCGAAATGACACTTAACACTTGCACGCAGGCCTATATGATTAAATAGTATTTATATAGTTTTAAAATTTAATATTTATTAAAATGGGTTACACGCAAAGCTCTGGTACTAGTATATTAAAACCCCTAAACTTGGTTGAAACTTTCTATAATATTTTTGGATGACTAATTTTTACTTTCATCCTTAATATCATCTACTGCTCTCTGATTCCGCCATTATATTACAGATCAATTTTCACCATAACTAGGGTTCAAGGTAAAGTTGGTGCCTTTTTTCCTCTGGGAATATTTTTCAAAGTAAATTTGGTGTCTTCTTTCCCCTTTTGAATCTTTCTGTCATCTAATATGAGTAACGTACAAAGTATATGTTACCACCCTAATTTTTCGCCTTCCGGGGTCGTGATGGCGCCCACTGATAGGAGCTAGGCAAGCCAATTTAGTTACCTTTTTCACAATTAATATTGATAACATGCAACATATGGATTTAAATACTTAAAGCGGAAAACTTAACAGTAAGGAGAACTGAATAAAACTGCTGAAGCTCAATATAATCCTCTACCCAAAATCTGGTGTCACATAACTCACAGACTACTAAGAATACTAAATACAATCGTTTGATAAGAAATGTAAATCTGTTTATCTCGAATACAAAGAGATGACAGTCTATGTGAGGATAGAAGGGAGATGCTGGGCTTGCGGACGCCTGCAAGGCTACCTTGGATCTCTCTGAACTGAAGGTGTGCTCCCGACTTAAAGTTGATGCTGATGCTGCTCGAAACCTAGACCTGTGCAAAAATGCACAGAGTGTAGCATCAGCATAACCGACCCCATGTGCTTATTAAATTGTTCCATACTTGAAATCAAATAAATTTTCTCCTATTAAATCCTTCCTTATTTGAAATAAGTAAGAACTAAAAAGTCCTAAAGTTATTTACTTTGGCACTCAATCTTGGAATTTGTTTTTTAAAGATTAGCTCTATAATAGTACGACAATAATTATTTGAGTGTACAAATTTTATTTGACTTTCCTTTTGTTTTAAAAATTATAATATTATGCTCAAGGACTAGTTTGTTCATAGATACAAAATGAATTTACTTTTACAAACATTAAGTAAGTTTTTTAACATTAAAATATATCTACACTGTATTAAAAATACGAAAGTCCATAACAAAATATCATTCACTTTTTTTACTTATTTAAAATAGAGTTGTAACATAAATATTCTACCAGAATTCAATATTTATTTAAATTAAGGGTTAACTAAATGAGTTAAAAAAAAGGCTCAACCAAATAACAATGTTTTTATACTCTCTATTATCTATTTATTTGAAAATGGTTAGCATAGATTGATATTTTTATTCATAATTAAACTATAGCCGATCATAAAATTAAGACCAATTACTTTATATAATATAATAATCTTGGTAAAATAAAGAAAGACTTTTTGTGGAAAGTGATGTGATTTTTCAGGTATACAATAGTATTTTCATTACACTTTACTCAAATATTTCTTTTAGAAAATTTATGTACCAAAATAAAAATACACACCTAATATAATTAGATATAGTTTATTTCAATATTAAAGTTACTAGACCTTTTAGATCAACAAATTTTTTAAAAACTTTCGAAATGACACTTAACACTTGCACGCAGGTATATATGATTCAATAGTATTTATATGATTTTAAAAATTAATATTTATTAAAATGGGTTACACGCAAAGCTCTTATACAAGTATATTAAAAATCCTAAACGAACATTGGTTGAAGCTTTGTATAATATTTTTGGATAACTAATTTTTACTCTCGTCCTTGGTATCATCTGTTGCTCTCTCATTCCGCCATTATATTACAGATCAATTTCCACCATAACTAGTGTTCAAGGTAAAGTTGGTGCCTTTTCCCTCTACGAATATTTTTCAAAGTAAATTTGGTGTCTTTTTCCCCCTTTTGAATCTTTCTGTCATCTAATATGAGTTACGTACAAAGTATATGTTACGACCCAAATTTTTCACCTTCAGGGGTCGTGATGGCACCTACTGATAGGAGCTAGGCAAGCCAATTTAGTTACCTTTTTTACAATTAACTCTGATAACATGCAACATATGGATTTAAATACTTAAAGCGGAAAACTTAACAGTAAGGAGAACTGAATAAAACTGCGGAAGCTCAATATAATCCTCTACCCAATCTTAGAATACTAAATACAATCATTTGAAAAGAAATGTAAATATGTTTATCTCGAATACAAAGAGATGACAGTCTATGTAAGGATAGAAGGAAGACGCTGGGCCTGCGTACGCCTGCAAGGCTACCTTGGGTCTCTCCGTACTGAAGGTATGCTCCCGACCTAAAGATGATGTTGATGCTACTCGAAACCTGGACCGGTGCAAAAATGCACACAGTGTAGCATCAACACAACCGACCCCATGTTCTTATTAAATTGTTCCATTCTTGAACTATAATTTAATATGTTTGAACTAAATATTTTCCTAATATTTAAAACTTTGAAATCAATTAAAATGTATCCTATTAAATCCTTCCTTATTTGAACTAAGTAAGAACTAAAAGGTCCTAAATTTATTTACTTTGGCACTCAATCTTGGAATTTTTCTTTAAAGATTAGCTCTATTATAGTATGACAATAACTATTTGAGTGTATAAATTTTATTTGATTTTCTTTTTGTTTTAAAAATTATAATATTATACTCAAGAGCAAGTTAGTTTGTTCATAGATACAAAATGAATTTACTTTTACAAACATTACGTAAGTTTTTTAACATTGAAATATATCTATACTACATTAAAAATATGAAAGTCCATAACAAAATATCGTTCACCTTTTTTACTTATTTAAAATAGAATTGTAACACAAATATTTTTCCATAATTCAATATTTATTTAAATTAAGGGTCAATTAAATGAGTTTAAAAAAAGGGTCAATCGAATAACAATATTTTTATACTCTTTATTATGTATTTATTTGAAAATGGTTAGCATAGCTTTGATATTTTTATTCATAATTAAACTATAGCCGATCATAAAATTAAGACCAATTACTTTATATAATATAATAATCTTGGTAAAATAAAGAAAGAATTTTTGTGGAAAGTGATGTGATTTTTCAGGTGTACAATAGTATTTTCATTATACTTTACTCAAATATTTCTTTTAGAAAATTTATGTACCAAAATAAAAATACACACCTAATATAATTAGATATAATTTATTTCAATATTAAAGTTATTAGACGTTTTAGATCAACAAATTTTTTAAAAACTTTCGAAATGACGCTTAACACTTGCACGTAGGCATATGTGATTCAATAGTATTTATATGATTTTAAAAATTAATTAATAAAAATGGGTTACAAGCAAAGTTCTGATACTAGTATATTAAAAACCCTAAACGAACATTGGTTGAAGCTTTCTGTAATATTTTTGGATGACTAATTGTTACTTTCGTCCTTGATATCATCTACTGCTCTATGATTCCGCCATTACATTGCATATCAATCTTCGCCATAAATAGTGTTCAAGGTAAAGTTGGTGCCTTTTTCCCTCTGTGAATATTTTTGTGACGACCCGATCCGTCGTCTCATGAGTTACTGCCCCGTCCTTCCCATTTTCTTCTTCTATATGCTTCATTATCAGTGTCCTGTATGATCGAGTTGGCTTGGATTGATTTTAGAAGGAAATTAGACACTTATAGTCTCTTTAAGGAAGACTTAGTTTGGAAAAGTCAAGCGGATGTTGACTTATGTGTTAGAGGGCTCGAATATGAATTCTGATGGTTCGGTTAGCTTCGGGGGATGATTTGTATGTCACGACCCAAAATCCACTAAGGGTCGTGATGGCGCCGGACACCGCTGTCAGGCAAGCCAACCAAATTACTTAAACTAAATCTCATTTTAACACTTAAAAAATCTAGGATTTTTCCTCCAGATTTGGAAAATTCTAAAGAGTAAAGTTTCAAATTAAATTTACAAGTTAAGCCAATAATACAATATTTCAAACCATACCAGAACCCGGAGTCACAAGTGCATGAGCATCTACTGATAAGAGAAATAAAAATATATCATCCGTCCGGAATACAGTAGACGGAAAATAAATACAGTACTAGAAAGGGACTACCCTAGCTGCGGCCGTCTCGAATGATGCAACTCATCTAGTCCCAAAATCATTCGTGCTGCTATGCCAGTAGACCACTGGAGCCACAAATACCTGTGCAACAAAATGCACAACAAGTGTAGTATGAGTACAAAAACAACGTGTACCCAGTGAGTATCCCGCCTAATCCCAAAGGGATAGAGACGAGATGGTCAACTTTGACACTCACTAGTAGTCCAATGACTATTTATCTTTAATAGATATATTAAGCAGTGGTTTTATTCTTATAAACATGTATCTGATACAGATAGAGGAAACAAGTAAACATATAATTCCTTCATGGAAATTTCCTTAGATTTCTTGTTATTATTACCAATATGATATCGCCCTAGTGAGGCATAAAACAACTCAAAAGAGTTCAAAACAATAGCACAAACATGCGCAAATCATGCCGAGGTCGACGGCCCGCTCCAACAGAAATATAAAGTGTGCACTGCCGCTGGTGGACGGCCCGTACCATAGATGCATCTATTTCACCGAGGCGATTGGCCCATTCCAACAGAAATAAACACATACCCTGCTCGCGAATCATGCATGCGACACAGGTACACATAAAAATACATGCTCAATCGGTCAAATAAGGATTTATAGGGGATTATTTTTTTAAATGAAATCAACTCCCCTTAAAAGTTTTAAGAAATTAAATTTAATCCTTTTTGAAATTCATTTACTAGTTCAATTTTACTTAAACAATTCAAATGTCAACAAGGTTACAAATATTCCATGTATAACATGCGTTGGGTCCTAGTCTACCCGGACAATAGCATAATAGTAGCTACGCACGGACTCTCGTCACCTCGTGCGTACGTAGCCCCCACAATTTTGAGCACATAATCAATTTAAATCACCTATGAGGTGGTTTCCCCCTCACAGGATTAGGAAGGAGACTCACCTCGCTCCGAAGACCCATAACCGGCATTCTACATTCCTCTGAAGGCTTGAACCGACGTACAATGCTCCCAAAACTAACCAATGATTGTGTAAATCCATTAATATATGCTAAGGCATTCATTATAATCTAATTTATGACAATTTCCAACCCCGAACGAAAAGTTGACCAAAACGCCCTCGGGCCCACGTGCCCGGAAAACCAAAATTTTTGAAGATAAAGTTTACCCATGACCTTAGGAACTCAAATATATAATTTTCTCTTAATTTTATGCTCAAATTCGTGGTAAAACTCTAATAACAAAATATTTCTAGGTCTTCCTCTAACCCTCAAATTTCTACCCATTTTCATGCTAAAATTCATACATAATTGATGTATTTAACTCAAAAGTTGTGGGGATGACTTACCTCAACATGGATGGTGAAGACCTCCCTTTGAACCCTCCAAAATCGCCAACGAAGTGAGGAAAAATGAGAGAAATGAACCAAAAATCCGACTTTAAAATGACCACTCTACCTGCTGTAATTTCCATTTTTTCGAAAATTTAGCCGCTTAAGCGGCTCCGCTTTTGCGGTCATAAGGACACTTCTGCGGCTTCCCTGGCTAAGCCACCATTCCGCTTCTGCGATGCCCCCTTCTGCGATGCCCCCTTCCGCAGATGCGGTTCCGCTTCTGCGGAAATTAGACCACATCTGAGGTCCTCAATCCTTAGACCAAAATCCGCATCTGCGGATCCCTTCTCGCTTCTGCGGTCCCATTTCCGCAGAAGCGGAAATATCAAACACCAGCAACTCAGCTCTTCCAAAAATCAAATTTTGATCCGTTAACCACCCGGAATCCACCCGAGGCCACCGGGATCACAACCAAATATACCAACCAATCCCAAAACACATTCCTCACTTGCTCGAGGCTTTAAATCACATCAAACAACGCTAAAATCACGAATTACACCCAAAATCCAAGCTTGATTAACTTTGAAGTTTCCAACTTCTATTTCTGATGCCGAAACCTATCAAATCACGTCCGATTGACCTCAAATATTGCACACAAGTCCAAAATGACATAAAGAAGCTACAACAACTCTCAGAATTCCATTCCGACCATCGGATCAAAATCTCACATATCAACCGGAATTCACCAAAATACTAATTTTGCCAATTCAAGCTTAATTCTACACCGGTCATCGCAAAAATATTGCGGACACACTCCTAAGTCCCAAATCACCTAATGAAGCTATCCGAACCATAAAATTCACATTTCGAGCCCGATATCAAAATTTTCACTTCCGGTTGAATTTTCTCAAAAACCTTCAAATTTCTATCTTTAGTCAAACGACTCCAAAATGACCTACAGACCTCCGAATTCACTTCCGATCGCGCTCCCAAATCCAGAATCACCATACGGAGCTACTCCCAGTCTCAAAATCCCAAACGGACATCAATAACAGTGAAAATGCATTTTAAGCCAAACTGATGCAATTTCTTCTAAAATGCTACCTTCCACAATATGCGCCAAAATGCACCCTGGTTATCCAAAACCCGATCCGGGCATATGCCCAAGTCCGAAATCATCATACGGATCTACTGGAACCTTTGGATCCCAATTCCGAGGTCGTTTACTCAAAAATCCAATCCTAATTCATTTCTTCAACTTTAAGCTTTTCAAATGAGAATTCTCATCTAAATTTAACTCCAATCTTCCTGAATTTTAAATTTCGACCATGCGAACAAGTCATAATACCTGAAATGAAGTTGTTCATGGCCTCCGACTGCTGAACGAAGCACTGGTACTCAAAATGACATGTCGGGTCGTTACATTCTCTCCCACTTAAACATACGTTCGTCCTCGAACGTGCTGAGAACTACACTGGAGCAGTCTAAAATCATTGTTTAGCACCTTACGCACCTTCCCGTGCTATCACAACTCAGTTGAGCATATTAGCTTGATAAATTCTAAAGATATTCCCTTTTATTCAAACAAATAAGACTTAGAGCTCAATTCCAACATTCGGAATTCTATGCCAGGCTTGTTTCCAACATAAGATCACCGTATCAATCACTATACGTTGTACTCAAACATGACTGCATAACTCTGCTGAATTCGCACTTTGCATCACTTTACTCATAGGACTACAATAACATTTCTGTTTGAATTGATCAAAATTCCACGAATCCGATGCGTCGATTGCACCTCCTGACCTACATGGATCTTTCTCTAACCTTTACAACACTGACATGGTGGAAGAGAGGATGCCGAAATTCATAATCAACTGTTGAATCAACAAATCATTGGGTCTATCCCCTGACATGAGTCACTGCCTCTTTCTGGACCATTTAATGGTCTTAACTCCTTAATTCACTTCACATAATCCAATTGCATTGATCCTAAGTCAAATAATTTCGTCTCACCCAGTACGAACTCTCAAGCAATAAGCCACTCTGAATGCGATCACAATCTCATATGACGCCACAATGTGCCAATAGGCCACCAATCCGAACACAACACCAATAGGAAATCGAACTCTGGAAGGAATTAACTAACTTCCGCACTAATACGGACCTTCCTTAGAAAATAGGAAGCAGGACATACAAAAATCGGTATATAGAAAACTACACTCTTATCACACCGTTGCGGCGTGCAACCCGACCCACACAGCATAACCATGGTGGCATGCCATCCAATCCTCACAATATAACCATGGCGGCGTGCCATCTGATCCTCACAATATAACCATGGTTGCGTGCCACCCAATCCTCACAATATAACCATGGCGGCGTGCCACCCGATACACACGTAGAACTCACATAAGGAGATACACGTCGAGCTAATTTGCTCATTGCAATAAAGTACCGAATCTAGGTCAAAATCACGCTAAGTGCATAATTCCATCCCTGAGGGGACATATAGCGCGATAGGCTCCAAACTCAAGCACAACTGAGGTGCGATACAAGATCTAAATCTTAAAAGCCATCCTGCTCATATAACCCATCGCAACACGGAACCTCAACACCTACACAATTTCTCAGGCCATCTCAAAACTCACACGGCGCAATGTATCACTTCATGAAATATCTGACAGCGAGATGACACCTTGACTACTCCATAAGGAGCACCTTACTAAAATGAACACAACTGGCCTGCTATAAAGCCCAAATTCACATTTAAATCCATCCACCGACCCCAAGTCCACCCTGATCATATCAAATTACTCAAATGACCTTCCAAAGGTCCATACTAATCTCCTTCTTCTCGTAATACACAAGAACAACCATCATAACCAGAGTACAATCCACGACTCTGAATCTGAGTGCCCTTCAGGCATAGATTCTAAAATTGATGACATTACCACAATCCTCATACTTGCTTAAACCTTTAGTCAATCAAGCGACTACATGTCTCACTTACAAAATCTTCCCATGGGACACGCTCCCACAATCTTCTGAAATAATATCGAGTCCGTACCTTTAAAGCTTCGGATACACTAATGCTCGAAAGCGATCACGATGAAGACAATACCAATTTATTTTAATCATTCAACCACTTCTTTGCTCATCCGAGCCCGTGATATCCTTGCCAGCCCAAGCTGCAAAATTGATCTTTACTTCTAATTTCCATGCTACTCGCTGCACCCAATATGCCAACATACGATAGAACACGATTTTCATCATAACCCCGAAACCGTTGATATTTTACACTTTATCGTGTAAGAGCTTTGCACTTTACTCACTTCAGGGGAACCATAGCAACACATAGGTAAATTCCTATAATGGTAGGATGTGCAAATCTGCAAGTAGTGGTCCAAGCCACCGTAGCACTTTCAAAATCTGCTTTTACTTAACAAGCCATAACAGAAGAATGCCCCTGATAAATCATCAATCACGGCAGCCGACAAACCTCACACGCACCGCGACAAATCAAACGCATAACTCGGTCACGCTGAATGAACGTACCATAGGCTCCAACATGCCAAATTCAACCATGGATAATCAATCCCTTTCCCTCCAATTTATCCTTGATTTCTTTGGAAATAATACTCATTCTCTTCAACGCATAACATACTCCCTCTACACTCACCTTGAGTGACCTTGAATTGCGAGACCATGTTGTCTCAAATCTTACAAATTATTTCACATTTCTCAAATGCCATACCACAATGTAGCACATCATATAATATTCTGGGCACCTTCTCATAATCTGATATAGGGCTCGATCCTTAACTGTACTTATAGGCTTGAAATCATTGGGTACCACACTTTTAACTTCTAAATTCACCGGGACCATTATTGAGAGCCACCCGCTCTGACTTGGTCCCGAACATATCTCACCCCAAAGATCTTATAACATACGAATACTTTCTCGATGAGGCACCTGATAAAAATCACTTTCTATGAAACTTATATCCATACGAGGCATAAATCCTGAACCTTTTTCCAAGTCCGGACATGAGCCCATAAGGCCAACCATCGCATGCCTCCAACCATTCATTTGCTCGAATTACCACTTATGGTCTTTTCTCATAGCTGAAATAATCTATCGATATGCTAATAACTAGAAATCACACAATTAGCTAATCATACAGCCCAATCATAAGCTGTGGGACTCTCCCACTTAGATTGAAGCCATCATTTCATAATTCTTGAGTTCGCCCGACCTCTTCACCTCTTATAGGCATAACCTCGCTCCATAAGTTATCAAAATTTCTTGAAATCTTGCAGTAAAAACTCTGAATCATCATCCACATTCGCACGATTGATATCATTGTTGAACAACCAATACAATTCTTCTAGAAGCTTCGCCAACCACGCGACCGCTAACCTGCTCACAGGGAATAACCCACCTAGGGGAATCACCTCCCGACATCTTCCCATGCCGCTGCACGGGGTACATTCACCATGACACCAATAGCCCCATCCTGAGTCTGAGCTCAGCTTCCAGCTGCACAAGTCCATTCTTCCCTCGCGAACATCCATTAAATGTGCGGTAACATCCTTCAAATTTCAGGGTTATGCTGCACCCTTCTCCATTTCAAGCAGCTCATTTCTGCCATATCAATCTCCTGTTGTATAATAGCCCATACTTTACATCATACCCGTAGGCTTCAATCACCAATCATTAGAATCCCTAATTTGATCCAAACTCTCCTTAAGGCGCGTAGTCTTCTTACTACCAAGCCTGTATGCAACCCCCGCCACTCTACCACTTTGGCGGAACTCGTCTCTATAATCGGTCACTCGACCTTGATTCTCATACTCGGCTTTTTGGAAATTTTTAAACGCCACCTGACGCCTTCTACTTGTCTTTCCTCATAATTTGCTGCTCAATTGTTGCCTCAAATAAAACCTATCTTCGTGGTACTTGAACCCACAATAGATGCTAATCTTTAAGCCTTTCCGAAGGTCATCTTTATCGACCTGTCAACATTAGAAATTCTGATTCGATCATGAACCATCACACCATGCGACAATTGACAGTCGTATCTCCAATACTATTTCACAGTATGCTGCCATAAAGGCGAATTGTAGCAGATTATAACATCAACGAATTTGGTACGCTCTAATAGGACCACGACACCCCATCATAGAAGAAAGCTCCACCACGCTTGCAATTACCAAGTCTCACTACTTTCACTAGCCCACATCTGACCATTCTTAATCCGGCTGCCTTTTTCCTCTGTCGGAAATAAAATACTGAACCCCTTGATTACACGCTGAGTAAACCTCCCTTCAATTCATCCACTGCCCCGACACGTGGGCAAACATCCGACCATCATAACAACATTGCGGAAATAATCGCTCATAAGCATCATGGCAACATGTGCCTAGCCTCAAGGCTCTTAGCAGTCATGTTACTGAGATGAACAATAGAATATCCCCCCAATGTGCGACTATAATAGTCCAATCAACTATACCGGGAAAATCATCCCGCACCACCTTTGTAGTGCCATTTCAATTCTTCAAATTCTCGATTTCTAGCAAGCGCTCGCATCATGTAAGACTGAGTAGAAAGGAATCAAAGGCACAAGCCTCAAAAGGAATCAAACCGCACGATAAGGAAATCAAGAAGGGAAGTACTCCTAACAGCCCTGCAACCTCCCGAGGATAAGTACAGATGTCTCTGTATTGATCCACGAAACTCTACTAGAATTGCTAATGACTCGTGAGACCGATGGGAACCTAGTGCTCTGATACCATGTTGTCACGACACAAAATCCACTAAGGGTCTCGATGGCACCGGACACCGCTGTCAGGCAAGCCAACCAAATTACTTAAATTAAATCTAGTTTTAACACTTTAAAAATCTAGGATTTTTCCTCCATATTTGGAAAATTCTAAAGAGTAAAGTTTCAAATTAAATTTACAAGTTAAGCCAATAATAAAATATTTTAAACCATTCCAAAATCCGGAGTCACAAGTGCATGAGCATCTACTGATAAGAGAAATAAAAATACATCATTCGTTTGGAATATAGTGGACAGAAAATAAATACAGTACTGGAAAGGGACTACCCTAGTTGCGGCCGTCTCGAATGACGCAGCTCATCTAGTCCCAAAATCATTCGTGCTGCTATGCCAGTAGACCACTAGAGCCACATATACCTGTGCAATAAAATGTACAACAAGTATAGTATGAGTACAAAAAAATGTATACCCAATGAGTATCCTGCCTAATCCCAAAGGGGTAGAGACGATATGGTCAACTTTGACACTCACTAGTAGTCCAATGACTATTTATCTTTAATAGATATATTAAGCAGTGGTTTTATTCTTATAAACATGTATCTGATACAGATAAAGGAAACAAGTAAACATATCATTCCTTCATGGAAATTTCTTTATATTTCTTGTTATTATTAACAATATGATATCGCCCTAGTGAGGCATAAAACAACTCAAAAGAGTTCAAAACAATAGCACAAACATGGCAAATCATGCCGAGGTCGACGACCCGCTCCAACAAAAATATAAAATGTGCACTGCCGCGGGTTGGACGGCCCGTACCGTAGATGCATCTATTTCACCGAGGCGATCGGCCCGTTCCAACAGAAATAAACACCTACTCTGCTCGCGAATCATGCATGCGACAGAGGTACACATAAGAATACATGCTCAATCGGTCAAATAAGGATTTATTGGGGAATATTTATTCAAATGTAATCAACTCCCCTTAAAAGTTTTAAGAAATAAAATTTAATCCTTTTTAAAATTCATTTACTAGTTCAATTTGACTTAAACAATTCAAATGTCAACAAGGTTACAAATATTCCATGTATAATATGCTTTTGGGTCCTAGTCTACCCGGACAATAGTATAATAGTAGCTACGCACGGACTTTCATCACCTCGTGTGTACGTTTCCCCCACAATTTGGAGCACATAATCAATTTAAATCACCTATGAGGTGGTTTCCCCCTCATATGATCAGGAAGGAGGCTCACCTCGCTTCGAAGACCCATAACCGGCATTCTACATTCCTCCGAAGGCTTGAACCAACGTACAATGCTCCCAAAACTAACCAATGATTGTGTAAATCCATTAATATATGCTAAGGTATTCATTATAATCCAATTTATGACAATTTCCAACCCCGAACGAAAAGTTGACCAAAACGCCCTTGGGCCCACGTACCCGGAAAACCAAAATTTTCGAAGATAAAGTTTACCCATGACCTTAGGAACTCAAATATATAATTTTTTCTTAATTCCATGCTCGAATTCGTGGTAAAATTCTAATAACAAAATATTTCTAGGTCTTCCTCTAACCCTCAAATTTCTACCCATTTTCATGCTAAAATCCATACATAATTGATGTATTTAACTCAAAAGTAGTGGGGATGACTTACCTCAACATAGATGGTGAAGACCTCCCTTTGAACCCTCCAAAATCGCTAATGAAGTGAGGAAAAATGAGAGAAATGAACCAAAAATCCGACTTTAAAATGACCCCTCTACCTCCTGTAATTTCCGCTTTTGCGGAAATATAGCCGCGTAAGCGGCTCCGCTTTTGCGGTCATAAGGCCGCTTCTGCGGCTTCCCTGGCAAAGCCACCATTCCGCTTCTGCGATGCCCCCTTCCGCAGATGCGGTTCTGCTTCTGCGGAAATTAGACCGCATATGTGGTCCTCAAGCCTTGGACCAAAATCCGCATCTGCGGCTCCCTTCTCGCTTCTGGGGTCCCATTTCCGCAGAAGCGGAAATATCAGACACCAGTAACTCAGCTCTTCCAAAAATTAAATTTTGATCCGTTAACCACTCGGAATCCACCCGAGGCCCCTGGGACCCCAACCAAACATACCAACCAATCCCAAAACACATTATGGACTTGCTCGAGGCTTCAAATCATATCAAACAGTGCTAAAATCATGAATTGCATCCAAAATCCAAGCTTGATGAACTTTGAAGTTTCTAACTTCTATTTCGGATGACGAAACCATCAAATCACGTCCAATTGACCTCAAATTTTGCACACAAGTCCAAAATGACATAAAGAAGCTACAGCAACTCTTGGAATTCCATTCCGACCATCGGATCAAAATCTCACATATCAACCCGAATTCACCAAAATACTAATTTTACCAATTCAAGCTAAATTCTACACTGGTCATCACAAAAATATTCCGGACACACTCCTAAGTCCCAAATCACCTAAAGAAGCTATCCGAACCATAAAATTCACATTTCGAGCCCGATATCAAAATTTCCACTTTCGGTCGAATTTTCTCAAAAACCTTCAAATTTCTATCTTTAGTCAAACGGCTCCAAAATGACCTACGGACCTCCGAATTCACTTTCGATCGCGGTCCCAAATCCAGAATCACCATACGGAGCTACTCCCAGTCTCGGAATCCCAAAAGGACATCAATGACAGTGATAATGCATTTTAAGCCAAATTGATGCAATTTCTTCTAAAATGCTACCTTCCACAATAAACGCCAAAACGCTCCCTGGTTATCCAAAACCCGATCCGGGCATATGCCCAAGTCCGAAATCATCATACGAACCTACTGGAATTTTTGGATCCCAATTCCAAGGTTGTTTACTTAAAATTCCAATCCTAGTTCATTTCTTCAACTTTAAGCTTCTCAAATGAGAATTCTCATCTAAATTTAACTTCAATCTTCCTGAATTTTAAATTTCGACCATGCGAACAAGTCATAATACCTAAAATGAAGTTGTTCATGGCCTCCGACTGCTGAACGGAGCACTGGTACTCAAAATGACCTGTCGGGTCATTACATTGTGACTTAGGAGCGTGACCGGAATCTATTTTGGAGTTCCGGTGTAGAAATAGTCTTGAATTGGCGAAGTTAGTATTTTGGCGAATCCCGATTGATAGGTAATATTTTGATCTGAGGGTCAAAATAGAATTCCGAGAGATTCTATAGCTCTGTTAGGTGATTTGGGATGTGTGTGCAAAATTTCAGGTCATTGGGCATGGTTTGGTTGGGTTTTTGATCGAATGCGGGTTTTGGAAGTTTTAAAAGAACTTAGGCTTGAATTTAATGTAATTTGATGGTTTGGCATTGTTTGAGGAATTTTGATGATTGGAATAAGTTTATGTTTTAGGAGGTGTTGGTATTTTTGGTTGAGGTCCCGGGGGCCTCGGGTGTGTTTCGGATGCCCAACGGGTCATTTTTGGAAGATTTTGAACTGTTGTTTCTGGTATCTGGTGTCGTTCTTCGCGTCCGCGAGGATCCTATCGCATTAGCAAAGAAGAATTTGGCCTCTAAGACTTTTTTCTTCGCATTCGCAAAGAGGGAATCGTGTTCGCAAAGAAGAATTTTCCATCAGGGACTTTGTTCTTCACGTTCGCGAATAGTGCCTTGCGTTCGCGCAGAAGAATTTTTTCTGTCTCGCAGGTCCTACTTCAAAAACTCATATCTTTTGATCTACAAGGAATTTTGAGGTTATTAAATAAGTAAAAGTTGTAGCTCTTTGAATGTAGTTTCCAGAAATATATTATAATAGTAATTTGGACATCTGTAGAAAACGTTATGGCCATTATACTAGAGGCTGTCCGAGAAGAGAAAATTTTGGACTTGAACATTTTGTTCTTCGCGTTCGCAACAAGGCATCGCGTTCGCGAAGAACAATTTTTGAACTTGAACATTTGTTTCTTTGCGTTCGCAAACGGGCATCGTGTTCGCGAAGAAGAAAAGGCCTGGGCAGAGAAGTTAAGTTCTGAAAATGGGACTTCATTCCCATTTTCCATTTTTAGCGATTTAGAGCTTGGATGAGGCAATTTTTTGACAGATTTTTGAAGAGAACAATGGTGTAAGTGTTCTTAACTCAATTTTGGTTATGTAACTCGAATCTATTACAAGTTTTGGTGTTTAATCTGAGAATTTTTGTTGAAAAGGGTAGAAACCCCTCTTGGATAGAATCACTGATTTGAGGGACAAAATGATATGAGAATTGAATGATTTTTACATGGTTAGACTCGGGGTGAGATAAGGAAGCCGGTGATGTTAATTTTATAATTTTTTGAGACGTGGGCCAGGGACTCGGGTTTTGCAAATTTTGTGAATTTCGATGTTTTTCGAGTCTTTTCGATTGGGTTATGTCCCCTTAGCCTATTGTAATATATTCGTTGTGGTTTTGAGCAGATTCAACGCGCGAGGAGGTCGATTTGAGAGTCAAGGGCATAGCGAGCTAGGATTTTGACCGGCTCGAGGTGAGTAATGTTTTTAAATGATGTCCTGAGGGTTTGAAACTCCGGATTGCACAACGTAGTGCTATGTTGAGATAAGACACGCGTTGTATGACGAGCATGGGGTCATCTACTATTGGGGGTTGTGACTTGGTCCATCCCAGTTAATATTTTATCACGTATTTGATAAAGACTTATTGTTTTTCACCATGATTTGGGCTTATTGCCATAATTGGGTTTTGTGCCGTCTATTTGAAATCCATTGTAAATTTCCATCACTATTTTCCTCACTAATTGAAATATTATTGGAACTCAGTCTAACTGAATTGTACTTTTTCATGAACTCAGCTACATTTATACTCAACTTGAGATTTAAATGATATTTCTAATGTGGTTTGAGTTGAGCACCATTATTTTACTGATGCCCAAGGGGCTTGTGATTATTTTCTGGACTGATTGAGGCCGAGGGCCATATGTGAGGATATGTTGAGTGATTTGAGGAGGCTTTCAAGCCTCGTGTGTGATGTGAGAAGGCTTTAAGGCCTTATGTTGATACGACACGCTTTAAGGCCTTATGATTATATAGCGTTTGGGCCGTAAGGGGCCCTTCCCGGAGTCTGTACACCCCAAGTGAGTGCGGGTACCCAGGTAAATTGGAAGTGAGCCCGAGGGGCTGATGTTGTATTTTGTGAGTTGGGGTGAGCCCGAGAGGCTGATGTTGTACTATGTGAGTTGGGAGTGAGCCCGCGTGGCTGATACTGTACTGAGAGATTTGATATTGAGCCCGAGGGGCAAGTTCTGATGATTTCTTACTTGTTGAAATTGTTTGTCTTAACTGTTTTAAAAGAGATTTATCCGATACTTCACGATTTTATTATGTAATTGATTTTATTGCTTGAGATAGCGTTATTTGTGCTTTTATGAGATTTCTTGCCTTCAGTCATTATTTATTTTTATTACTCGCTGAGTTGGAGTACTCACTTTACTCCCTGCACCTCGCGTGCAGTTGCAGGTATTGTTCACCTTGTAGCAGGTCTTGAGCTGATTGAAGATTTTGATATCGTAGCTGAGCAAGGTGACCGCCAGCGTTCGCGGCACCGGACTTCTTCCCTTGATTCTAAATTCTATTTTATGTATATATTACTGGCCTTATAGTTGTATTTAGTAGACTCTATAGTAGCTCATGACTTGTGACACCTCAATTTCGGGCTGAGTCGGGATGGTTTCCATGTTTTATCATATTTATTCCGCACTTATGCTTATATTATCCATATTTTAGACTTATTCATGCTAAGTAACTGTTAAAAGAGGTATTGTTGTTTCTATTGGCTGGCTTTGTCTTCACGAGAGGCGCCATCACGACCGGGTTTGGGAATTGGGTCGTGATAATTTTTCAAAGTAAATTTGGTGTCTTTTTCCCCTTTTGAATCTTTCAGTCATCTAATATGAGTTACGTACAAAGTGTATGTCACGACCCGGATTTTCCACCTTCGGAGGTCGTGATGGCGCCTACTGATAGGAGCTAGGCAAGCCAATTTAGTTACCGTTTTCACAATTAACACTGATAACATGCAACATATGGATTTAAATACTTAAAGCGGAAAACTTAACAGTAAAGAGAACTGAATAAAACTGCGGAAGCTCAATATAATCCTCTACCCAAAATCCGGTGTCACATAACTCACAAAGTACTAAGAATGCTAAATACAATCGTTTGAAAAGAAATGTAAATCTGTCTATCTCGAATACAAAGAGATGACAGTCTATGTAAGGATAGAAAGGAGACGCCGGGCCTGCGGATGCTTTCAAGGCTACCTTGGGTCTCTCTGGACTGAAGGTATGCTCCTGACCTAAAGCTGTTGTTGCTGCTGCTCGAAACCTGGACCCGTGCAAAAATGCACAGAGTGTAGCATCTGTACAACTGAACCCATGTGCTGGTAAGTTCCTAGCCTAACCCTGGCGAAGTTGGTGACGAGGCTAGACCGAACTACCAAATGAACCTGTTCAATTATATATACATATATAGCAGAATTGAAAATACAAGATAGTAAGCAGTATGGGAGGGGGGAACATGCTGTAGGGAAATAACGATATTGACACTAAATCCAGAATAGCAATCTAAAGGCAGCTTAGAAATTTACAGCGGATAAGAAACTAATACCCAAAATAAACACTTATACCAATAACTATTGCGGCGCGCAACCCGATCCTAAATATATTATATCACTACTGCAGCGTGCAACCCGATCCCTAAGTATCATTTATAAATATTGCGGCGTGTAACCCGATCCATATCATTTATCATTGTTGTGGCATGCAACCCGATCCATAAATATCATTTATCACTGTTGCAGCGTGCAACCCGACGCATAGATATCGTTTATAATTGTTTATCACTCTACCTCATCCAACCAATACTCACAACTATGGAACAAGGAAGCAAACAAGTATTGAAGAAATTCCCGGTAAGGGAATACAGTTAACCAATTAAATCCTGGCAAGGGAACAATATCAAGAATCTCAATATCCTGGCAAGGGAGCAAAACCAATCAAATTTAACAAAAACGCCCCGGCAAGGGGAATTAACCAATAACTCTTCCTTTTTCTTCACAACATATAGAGATCCTCAAATAAGCACGGAAATTACCACCAACTCATGAATATCGCATTTTAAGGACTCACTGTCATGCTAGACACCAATGTATAGGAACTCGTCACCATGCCTATACATGGTACTCGATCAATTAGCAAGTAACAAGAAAGACTCAACTCCTATTCCCTCAAGCTAGGGTTAAACCAAACACTTACCTCAAGCTTCAAACTCAACTCAAGCCTCAAGTATGACTTTACCCCTTCGATTCCACCACAAAACCGCTCGAACCTAGTCACAATTTACTTAAATACAGCAACAAATTCTAATTGAATCACTTTGAATGCATACAAATGAATTTCCCAAAGTTTTGTCCAAAAATTCCAAAATGCCCCAGGGCCCACGTGGTCAAAACCCGAGGTTCGAACCAAAATCCGGTTACCCATTCCCCCACGAATCCATATCTATGATTAGTTTTGAAATTGGACCTCAAATTGAGGTCCAAATCCTCAATTTTAAGAAAACCGAATTTCTACCCCAAATTCCCCATTTTCACCCATGAAAATTCTTGATTTTAAGATGAAAACATGTTTAATGATGTTCAAGATTGAAGAAATTAAGTAAAAGTTGACTTACAAGTTATTTGGAGAAGATAGATTTCTTGGAAAATCGCCTATAGAGTTTGGGTTTTGAAAGAATGAAGAAAAGAGGGTTAAAATTCGTCTAAGTATGAAAAATGCAGGCCTCAGATGTGGGAATTGCGAATAATTGTGAACCCTGCAAAATCTGGGAAATGCGAACACTGGAGAAAGCGGGAAGGTTCGTATTTGCGAACAATTACGTCGCATTTGAGAAGGCCCAATACCGCATTTACGGACAAGTCTTCGCATTTGCGAAGTCTGGGCTAGTAGGCGAGCATCACATTTGCGATATATTTCTTTGTATTTGCAAAGATTGCTGCCCAAGATAAGGATCGCATTTGCGATAAAAATCTTGCAATTGCGAATTCGCATTTGCGAGAGCTGGCTTCGCAATTGCAAAGCCTGCAGAACTGAAGATACCAGATTTTTTTCAAAGGTTCAAAATGCAACTCTACACCTATCCAAATCTCACCCTAGCCATCGGGGCTCCAAATCAAATATGCACACAACCTTAAAAACATCCTACGGATTTATCCGTGCGATCAAATCGCCAAAATAACATAAAAACAAGGAATTAAACCTCAAAATCACTAATTTCCCTTCAAACTTCATAAACTTTCAAATTGGGAACTTATAGTCTGAAACACGTCAAACGACGTCCGATTTCAATCAAACCTCACAAGAAGCGCTTAAACCATATATAAGACTTGTACCGGGCATCAGAACCAAAATACGGGCCCGATACCAACACGTTCTAATCAATTTTCATTTCAAATTTCCTTAACAATTTCAGAAAAACAATTTCCTTTAAAAATTCATTTTCTCGGGCTTGGGACCTCAGAATTCGATTCCGGGCATACGCACAAGTCCCATATTTTCCTACGGACCCTCCGGGAATGTAAAATCACGGGTCCGGGGTTTGTTTACCCAAAATGTTGACCGAAGTCAAATTTATTCATAGTAGTATCAAAATTTAGTATTTTTCACATAGAATTCATATTTAAACCTTTCGGCTATGCGCACGCAAATCGAGGCAACCCCAAATGAGGTTTTCAAGACCTCGAAAGTATATAAAGAGTAAGGAAACAAGTGATGACCCTTTGGTTTGTCATATTCTCCACCTCTAAAATAATCGTCCGTCCTCGAACGGACAAAAGAAAAAAATCACTGAGTCGGGGAAAAGATGAGGATAACGACTCCACATATCAGACGGGCCAATGAATCTGGGGCTAAGCTTTCCCTTCTTCCCAAATCTCATCACGCCCTTCATAGGCGACACTTGGAGCAATACCCGCTCACCAACCATGAAAGCTACATCTCGAACCTTACGATCTGCGTAGCTCTTTTACATGGACTGAGCTAAACGAAGCCTATCCTGAATGATCTTGACCTTGTCCATGGCCTCCTGGACCAAATCCGTACCTATTAACCGAGCCTCCCTCGGCTCAAACCATCCAACCGGAGACTGACACCGCCTACTATATAAAGCCTTATAAGGAGCCATCTGGATGCTCGACTGGTAACTGTTGTTGAAGGCAAACTCCGCTAAAGTCAAGAACTGATCCCACGGACCTCCAAAGTCCATAAGACAAGCTCGAAGCATATCCTCCAAAAATCTGAATAGTCTGCTCGGATTGACTGTCCGTTTGGGGATGAAATATTGTGCTCAACTCAACCCGTGTGCCTAACTCTCGCTGAACTGCTCCTCAGAAGCGCGAGGTAAACTGCGTACCCCAATCTGAAATGATAGATACCGGCACACCATGAAGGCGAACAATCTTCCGGAAATAAATCTCAGCTAATCTCTCGGATGAATAGGAGACTGCCATATGAATGAAATGTGCTGATTTGGTCAGCCTATCCACAATGACCCATATCGCATCGAATTTCTTCCGAGTCAACGGATTCCCAATAACAAAATCTATGGTAATCCACTCCCGCTTCCACTCGGGAAGCTCAATCCTCTGAAATAAACCACCAGGACTCTAATGCTCATACTTAACCTGCTGACAATTCAAACAACGAGCTACATATGCTACGATATTCTTCTTCATTCTATGCCACCAGTAATGCTACCGCAAATCCTGATACATCTTCGCGGCGCCTGGATGAATAGAGTACCTGGAACTATTGGCCTCATCTAAAATCAACTCTTGAAGCCCATCCACATTGGGCACATAAACTCGCCCCTGCAATCTCAAAACTCCATCCACATCTAAGGTAACAAGCCTGGCACCTCCGCGCTGCACCAAGTCTCTAAGGACATACACATAGGGATCATCAAACTACCGATCACGGATACACTCTAATAACGAAGAACGAGCGACTGTGCAAGCCAACACACGACTGGGCTCAGAAACATCCAGTCTTAGGAACTGATTGGCCAAAGCCTGAACATCCAAAGAAAGCAATCTCTGACTGACTGGAATGTAAGAAAGACTGCCCATACTGGCTGACTTCCTGCTTAAAGCATCGGCCACCACATTGGCCTTCCCCGGACGATATAAAATGGCGATATCATAATCTTTCAACAACTCCAACCACCTTCTCTGCCTCAAATTCAACTCCTTTTTCTTGAACAAGTACTGAAGACTCTTGTGGTCAGTGTACACCTCACATGCCACGCCATACAAATAGTGCCTCCAAATCTTCAAGCTGCCCACTCTAAATCATGCACTGGATAGTTCTTCTCATGAATCTTCAACTGTCTCGAAGCATAGGCAATAACCTTTCCACCTTGGATCAATAGTGCACCAAGCCCAATACGGGAAGCATCACAATAGACTGTATAAGGCCTTGATCTTGTGGGAAAAACCAACACCGGTGCCGTAATCAGAGCTATCTTGAACTTCTGAAAGCTCACCTCACACTCATCCGACCATCTGAACTGGGCACCTTTCTAGGTCAATCTGGTCATCGAGGCTGCAATAGATGAAAATCCCTCCACAAACCATCGATAGTAGCCTGCCAACCCCAAGAAACTCTGAATCTCTGTAGCTGATACTGGTCTAGGACAGTTCTTGACTGCCTCAATCTTCTTCAGTTCCACCTGAATACCCTCTGCCGATACAACGTGACCCAGAAATGCTACTGAACTCAGCCAGAACTCACACTTGGAGAACTTAGCATATAACTGGCTATCCCTCAGAGTCTGAAGGATCACTCTAAGGTGTTGCTTGTGCTCCTGCTGGCTGCGGGAGTACTCCAAAATATCATCAATAAAGACTATCATGAACATATCCAAATATGACCTGAACACTCGGTTCATCAACTCCATGAATGATGCTGGGGCATTGGTCAACCCAAATGACATAACCAGGAGCTCATAGTGCCCATATCGGGTACGGAATGCTGTCTTAGGGACATCAGACGCCCTAATCCTCAACTGATGGTAGCGAGATCGCAAATCAATCTTACAAAATACCCTGGCACCCTAAAGCTAGTCGAACAAATCATCAATTCTCTGCAGTGGATACTTATTCTTAATCGTTACCTTGTTTAATTGTCGGTAATCAATACACATCCTCATCGATCCGTCCTTCTTCTTGACAAATAACATTGGCGCACCCCAAGGCAAAACTCTGGGTCTAATGAAACCCTTCTCTAGCAAGTCCTACAACTAGTCCTTTAACTCCTTCATCTCTAGCGGGGCCATACAATATGGCAGGATAGAAATGGGCTGGGTGCCCGGAGCCAAATCAAATACAAAAATCAATGTCCCTGTCGGGTGTCATACCCGGCAGGTCTGAAGGGAAAACATCTAGAAACTCTCGGACAATAGGCGCAAAATCTATAGGAGTAACCTCGGCACTAGAATCTCGAACATAGGCCAGATAGGCAAGACACCCTTTCTCGACCATACGTCGAGCCTTCACGTACGAAATGACGTTGCAGGTAAAGTAACATGGAGTACCTCTCCACTATAAACGAGGCATATCTGGCAATGCTAAGGTCACAGTCTTGGCATGGCAGTCCAAGATAGCGTGATATGGTGATAACCAACCCAAACCCAGAATGACATCAAAGTCAACCATATCTAAGAGCAACAAGCCTACACGGGTATCAAGACCCCCAATCACTACAATACATGAACGATGGACTCGGTCGACCACGATAGAGTCATCCACCGTTGTAGACACATATAAAAGAATACCCAAAGCATCACTAGGCATGACCAAGCATGGTGCGAAATAAGATGAAACATATGAATACGTAGACCCTAGGTCAAATAGTACCAAAATATCTCGATCACAAACCATAACCGTACCTGTAATGACTACACCCGAAGCCTCAACCTCAGACCTAGCCTGAAGAGCATAACAACGGGGTTGGCCCCCACTACCCTGAGCTGTATCCCTAGGTCGATCTGCTGCTAGCTGACCTCCGCCCCTGGTGGTCTGACCTCCACCTCTATGACCTCTGCCTCCACCTCTACCTCTGGCTGACTGTGGAGCATCTGGTGCCTGAATCATATGATGGGGACCCTGCTGCTGCGGCTGAGTACCCCTCAATCTCAGGCAAGCTCTCCTGATGTGACCATACTAACCACACTCATAAAATCCCTCTGAATGTTGTGGCTGAAGAAACTGTAGTTAGCCCTGGCAGCCTGACTGACCTCCACGGAAACTCTGAAGTGGATGTGCGCTGATGGGAGCTGGCGGTGCACCGGATGGTTGCTGATCAGAATAATGCCAACAGAAACCACTATCACCTGGGGCACCCTGAGAAACATGGAGGGCTGACTGGAAGGGCCTAGAAGGCTGACCCCTGTCATAAGAATCCCTGCCTCCAGATAAGACACCACTGAATCGGCCTGACTGACGGGGTCTCTTGTCTGCTCTATGACCACCCTCCTGTGGCAATACCATCTCGATCCTCCAGGCCACATTGGACGCCTCCTGAAAAGTAATATCACTCCCCGACTCTCTAGCCATCTGGAGATGAATAGGCTGGATGAGTCCATCAATAAATCGTCTCACTCTCTCCCTCTCAGAGGGGAGTATAATAGTAGCATAGCGGTCCAACTCAATAAACCTAATCTCGTACCGGGTGAATGACATGGATCCTTGATGGAGAAGCTCGAACTGTCTCCGATAGGCCTCACGCTGCGTGACAGTGAGAAACTTCTCCAAAAATGCATGTGTGAATTGCTCCCGGGTCAAGGCTGGAGACCCTGCCAGTCTAGCTAAATAGAAATCCCTCCACCAAATCTTGGCGGATCTAGATAGGAAAAATGTAGCAAAATCAACTCCATTGGACTCAATAATACCCATGTTCCAAAGAACCTCGTGGCAGCTGTCCACATAATCCTGAGGATCCTCGGTAGATGCACCGCTGAATGTGGTAATAAAGAGCTTGGTGAACCTATCCAACCTCCATAAAGTATCTACGGACATAGTCGCGCCATCACCAGCCTGAGCAACTACCCCTGGCTGAACTACCATAGCTGGTTGAACCACTGGAACATGGCCCTGGGGAGATACCTGCTCCGGAGTACGTGCAACAGGAGTCTGGGCTCCTCCTGCAGCCTGAGATGTGGCTGGTGCTACAGGAAGCAATCCTGCTAGGGTAACACTCTCCATGAGGCCTACCAATCGGATTAGAGCGTCCTAAAGAACTGGGGTAGCAATAAACCCCTCTGGGACCTGAGGTGGGCCAACCGGAACTGCTGCGGCTGGGCTGGAACCTCCTCCTCAAAATCAACCCGAGGCCCCACCGTTGGTGCTGCTACTCGAGGCTGATCTCTGCCCCTACCTAGGCCTCTAGCACGGCCTCGTCCTCTGCCCCTAGCGGGGGTTTTCTGGGGCTCGTACTGTTGGTCAGTAGATGATGAAGTGCGTGTTCTTGCCATCTGTGAAAAAACAAAGTAAGAATTCAATTAGCGTTGAGAAACAGAACCGCACGACAAGAAAAAACAAATGTGAAATTTTTCCTAACTCTGTAGCCTCTGGGGGATAAATACAAAAGTCTTCGTACTGATCCCTCAGAATCTACGAAGTTAGTCCGTGAGTTGTGACACCTATGCAACTTAGTGCACTGATAACAACTTGTCACGACCTGGATTTCCCACCTTCGGGGGTCATGATGGCGCCTACTGCTAGGAGCTAGGCAAGCCAATTTAGTTACCTTTTTCACAATTAACACTAATAACATGCAACATATGGATTTAAATACTTAAAGCGGAAAACTTAACAGTAAGGAGAACTGAATAAAACTGCGGAAGCTCAATATAATCCTCTACCCAAAATTCGGTGTCACATAACTCACAGACTACTAAGAATACTAAATACAATGGTTTGAAAAGAAATGTAAATCTGTTTATCTCGAATACAAAGAGATGACAATCTATGTAAGGATAGAAGGGAGACGCCGGGCCTGCAGACGCCTGCAAGGCTACCTTGGGTCTCTCCGAATTGAAGGTATGCTCCCGACCTAAAGCTGCTGTTGTTGATGCTCGAAACCTAGACCTGTGCAAAAATGCACAGAGTGTAGCATCAGCACAACCGATCCCATGTGCTGGTAAGTGCCTAGCCTAACCCCGGCGTAGTAGTGACGAGGCTAGACTGGACTACCAAACTAACCTGTTCAATTATATATACATATACAGCAGAATTGAAAATACAAGACAGTAAGCATTATGGGAGGGGGGAACATTCTGTGGAGAAACAACAATATTTACAGTAAATCCAGAATACCAATCTAAAGGAAGCTAAGAAATTTACAGTGGATAAGAAACTAATACCTAAAATAAACACCTGTATAAATAATTATTGCGGTGCGCAACCCGATCCTAAATATATTCTATCACTGTTGCGGCGTGCAACCCGATCCATATCATTTATTATTGTTGCGGCGTGCAACCCGATCTATAAATATCATTTATCACTGTTGCAGCGTGCAACCCGACGCATAGATATCGTTTATAATTGTTTATCACTCTACATCATCCAACCAATACTCACAACTATGGAACAAGGAAGCAAACAAGTATTGAAGAAATTCCCGGTAAGGGAATACAGTTAACCAATTAAATCCTGGCAAGGGAACAATATCAAGAATCTCAATATCCTGGCAAGGGAGCAAAACCAATCAAATTTAACAAAAACGCCCCGGCAAGGGGAATTAACCAATAACTCTTCCTTTTTCTTCACAACATATAGAGATCCTCAAATAAGCACTAAAATTACCACCAACTCATGAATATCGCATTTTAAGGACTCACGGTCATGCTAGACACCAATGTATAGGAACTTGTCACCATACCTATACATGGTACTTGATCAATTAGCAAGTAACAAGCAAGACTCAACTCCTATTCCCTCAAGCTAGGGTTAAACCAAACACTTACCTCAAGCTTCAAACTCAACTCAAGCCTCAAGTATAGCTTTACCCTTCGATTCCACCACAAAACCGCTCGAACCTAGACACAATTTACTTAAATACATCAACAAATGCTAATTGAATTAATTTGAATGCTTAAAATGAATTTTCCAAAGTTTTGTCCAAAAAGTCCAAAATGCCCCCGGGCCCACGTGGTCAAAACCCGAGGTTCGAACCAAAATCCGGTTATCCATTCTCCCACGAATCCATATCTATGATTAGTTTTGAAATCAGACCTCAAATTGAGGTCCAAATCCTCAATTTTATGAAAACCTAAGTTCTACCCCAAAATCCTTGATTTTAAGATGAAAACATGTTTAATGATGTTAAGGATTGAAGAAATTAAGTAAAATTTGACTTACAAATGATTTGGAGAAGATAGATTTCTTGGAAAATCGCCTATGGAGTTTGGGTTTTGAAAGAATGAAGAAAAGAGGGTTAAAATTCGTCTAAGTAAGAAAAATGCAGGCGTCAGATGTGGGAATAGCGAATTTGGGTTCGCAACTGCAAAATCTGGAAAATGCGAACACTGGTTCGCATTTGCGAACACTGGAGAAAGGGGGAAGGTTCGCATTTGCGAACAATTACGTCGCATTTGCGAAGGCCCAATACCGCATTTGCAGACAAGTCTTCGCATTTGCGAAGACTGGACTAGTAGGCGAGCATCACATTTGCGATATATTTCTTCGCATTTGCGAACATTGTTGCCCAAGATAAGGATCGCATTTGCTATCAAAATCTTGCAATTGTGAATTCGCATTTGCGAGAGCTCGCTTCGCAATTACGAAGCCTGCAGAACTGAAGATACCAGATTTTTTTCAAAGGTTGAAAATGCAAATCGACACCTATCCAAATCTCATCCGAGCCCTCGGGGCTCCAAACCAAATATGCACACAACCTCAAAAATATCCTATAGACTTATCCGTGCGATCAAATCGCCAAAATAATCAAACACAAGGAATTAAACTTCAAAATCTCTAATTTTCCTTCAAACTTCATAAACTTTCAAATTGGGAACTTATAATCCGAAACACGTCAAACGACGTCCGCTTTCAACCGAACTTCACAGGAAGCGCTTAAACCATATATAAGACTTGTACCGGGTGCCGAAACTAAAATACGGGCCCGATACCAACACGTTCTAATCAATTTTCATTTCAAAAATTTCAGAAAAAATAATTTCCTTTAAAAATTTATTTTTCTCGGGCTTGGGACTTCGGAATTGGATTCCAGGTATACGCACAAGTCCCATATTTTCTTACGGACCCTCCGGGACCATCAAATTACGGGTCCGGATCCGTTTACCCAAAATATTGACCGAAGTCAAATTTATTCATATTAATATTAAAATTTAGCATTTTTCACACAGAATTCATATTTAACCCTCCTAGCTACGCGAAATCGAGGCAACCCCAAATGAGGTTTTCAAGGCCTCGAAAGCGCAGAAAGAGTAAGGAAATAAGTGATGATCCTTTGGGTTGTCACGGTATATTTATGTGATATTGCAATCCCATCACTCAACACTTGTTTCCATTTTTTATTTTTTGCAGTTGTTAACTTTATCAGAAGTGGTGAATTAGATTATTGATCAATATTTCCTTTTCCTCTTATTTATCCCCTTTCTAGATTGACAACAAAATACTAATTAATATGAATGACTCTGCATCTATGTGCAGCGATATGGGTGATGTTCTTCTCCTATGCGCCTCTCCCTACCCCTGCGTTGAGCCTCCTCCGCGTGCCTCTCAGTTTTGCATCATTGTGAGTGTTTCCTATAAAAAATGCAGGCAAATTTCGATGGTGGTAGTTAGGGGTGTACAAAGAAAACCGATAAACCGCACCAAATCGGTAATTCGAGTCAAACCGGAAAAAAAATCCGATCATGGATTGGTTTGAATTGGTTTGGTGTTGGAAAAAATAACCCGACCATAATTGGTTTGGTTTGGTTTTAACTAAAAAAAAGTCAAACCGATACCAAACCAACCCGATATTACATTTATTAAATTTTTACAAATATTTTATACACATAAATATTTATTTTTAATGCAATTAATAAATATTTCTTAAACCTTTTTACAGTTTTATCTTTAAACATATTGTTTCAAGTTTGAAATTAATATTCCTGAATGGTCCAATAAATTTTTGTAGTTCATAAAGGTAGTAATTCAAATAAACTTCACATCAATACTAATGCTAACTAAGAAAATTCAATTCAACACTAGAAATTACAATAGTGTGGATGTCTATTTTTTAGTTTTGCATTGTTTATATTGAAAATGCATAACTTAGTTTATCTTTTTTTTAGTACTTAGTTGTGTAACTGATATACTTATAATTGTACTTATTTAATCATGACTTATATAGTTCTTTTAGATTATGTTAATATTTATTATGGCTTATTACTTGTAATATTTTCTGGATTTTAGTACTTTTGTTATTGAATATTTTAGTATAATAGTATGACGCATCTCATATTATTGTATGATATTCTTGAAAAATACATTATATAGTTGTATCATTGTAGGATTTGAGAAGTATGTGAAGCACAAGTTATATATTTGTACTATGAAGGCTTATCGGAAAAAAAACCCAAAAAACCCGAAAAAAACCCGAAAAAAAACCGAAAAACCCGAAAAAATCCGAGATTGAAAAACCCGATTTCATTGGTTTGGTTTTAGTTTATAGATTTAAAAATCCGACACTATTGATTTGGTTTGGTAATTAAAAAATCCGAAGTAGTTTCAATTTTGAAGTTGATTAGGTTACCCGGTGTATGTACTTGTAGTCAATCAGCCGGTAAGTCTTTGAAGTTACGGTGCTTTTCCAGCTCGGTTGGCTGATCAATGCCACAATTTCTTTTCGGGACATGGGGAGTTTCTCCTTTTTAAACTTTGAAGTTGTGACTTTTTGTGCAAATTTGCTCTTCCCAATTGTGCTTGTTTTTCATAGATTTGGTGTGCTCGATGCTCAATATGTTTTTTTCGTGTTTCTTTCAGATCGTCTCGTAGAGGGTGATGACTGGATTTGGTTTTTTCTTGGTTTTATTCCTTTCTGGTGTATATGAGCTGTCTTTCCAATTTTTGTGAAGGGTGCCAGTGATATCACCGTTATCAGTTACCTTATTGTTGGCACTAGTGCTTATCTGATTCCATGGTACTCTGTTATGTATTGGCATCGCGAGATGTCGCCTTTCCGGTTAATTGGTGCTAAAGGCGATATTTATGATCGAGGTCATTCCTATGATAGTTGCAGCAGCCTTGCATCACCTTTTGGAGTACAATGTTGGTTATTTCGTTATACTACTAGGCTGCACCACATGTGTCTATATCTTTGTCCACTTCACGCACGCGGCGTATGATATTGGACTCTCTGACTTTTTGCTGGGATTAGCAATGCTTGTTCTTGTTAACTGGCTGAATGCAGAATTGCTAGTTGGTGTTTTGGCTTTGAGCTTCTGCCTTTGTTTAAGTTTCTACAGATACATGACTTATTGTGCTCCTGAATTACCTATTCATCCTAAAAAGGAGTTGGAGGAGGAGCTGCCTTGTTGATCTGAAGGAGGACATTTGTGTACCTTTCTCTTAAATTTATGAGTTACTTTCTCTTTTGCTTTTTGTGTTAACGAGTCTTTGATGGACATGTATTTGTTCTAGCTTTATGGATCTTGTGTCCTTATTGTTGAACATAATTGCACATCAATGGATATTAGGCAAAACATTTTGAAACAATTTCAGTCGGAAACAACCTCTCTACCTCCAGTTATTTTATTCATAGGAGATTGGAAGTAAGCTCTAATAGGATTATGTTCCCATTCCTTACAAGTAGTGGTGGCAAAATGAATAAAAAACAGGTATCCACCTATATTATTGGGGTATTATCACTTCTAGCCCTCGTCAGAAACTATTTACATTCAGCAGTTGAAAAAGTGTATAAAATTTGTATAGTTTTCGTATAAAACATACATAATGTATATATATATATACAAAAAAATATATATATTTTTTGGCTATTATTTTAAGAACGGTTATACAATGTCAATTTCCCTATATTATCCATTAAAAAATAGGTCGAATAAAGAACTTCTGAAAAATGGGTAAAATATAGATAAGATCCATATTATTATTCACTTACATTTGCAAATATTTAAATTGGGGGATTCCTCAAATTTGAGAGATTAGAAACGCTCCCAAAAGTGATCATACTCAAGAAGCCACGAATAATATGATTATTCACATTATCAATCGAATAATCCATTTTGACACATTCATATCCGACCCAACCCGTCAATTAGCCACCCCAGCTAGTAGGAAAGTAGATATGGGAGTAGTAAATGTTAGGGTGGCCTTTGCCAGCAGTACAAAAATAACATTAGTAGCATTTTGGTTTCAAATGTTTGTACTATATTCTTTTTCCCTATATCTATTACTTTGCCAAATCTGTAACCCATAACTATACACATGCAAGGAAAAAGCTCATAATAAATCATGCACTTGGACTTACAGGTTGAATCAAGGTATCTATTCCCAAACATGCATGAGCAAATCAAAAAAAAATATTGACATGCATGTAGAAGAATCAATAAGAAACAATCCAAAAGAATAGAAAATTAAAAAATAGGAAGCTAGCATATAACCAAGGAATGGTGATTACCAAAGGAAGTGATGAAACAAAAGAAAGGTTGCAGAAAAAACTCACGTAAACAAAGAGCTCACACTCTGAAAAATGAATACCAGAGTACTAGAGTTGGAAAAAGGAAAACTGAAGAAAAGGAAAAAGGAAATTGGAATTTATATAATCTCATTCTGTATTATTAGAAATAAGAATCAAGTATAAAAAGCTGCTTCAATGAAGATAGAGTGGTTCTGCGTTTAGAGATGACTCGGCTTCTTGGCTTTACGCCTTAGCTTAAACTTTCAACATCTTAATCTCTCTATATGTACTTTTCCAATCGATATTTGTATTTTTTCGCTTTGATTTTGTAGGGATGAGTAATGGAAGTGTTGAAGCAATTTTTAGGGTAACAAAAAGGAAAAATTGAATGAACATTGAAAATTAAAGGAGGAGTCCGGAACCTAATTAATTAATTTTTTGACTTAAAACACTTTTTTGATGTTTAAAAAAAAAAGAAACCAAAATAGGCACTTTGCAGTTTAATGCTGCGAATTGCATTAACGGAATTTCTACCGTTAAGACAATTTGCAGTACTAAACTGCGAACTATTAAAAAAATATTAAATTTCTGACATTTCGTAGAACAGTACTACGAATTACAATTCGCAGTACTGAATTACGAAATGCCTATTTAAATTCCGATCGTGTCCTTCCCCACAGACAACGACGCCATTAAAATAGTTATCAAAATTTTTCTTGTCCCCCACTCCCCCGACGATGAAAGTTAAAAAAAAAAAAAAAATCCGGTCCCACTCGTCCCATAAAGAGTAAGGAGTGTAGGTCTCACACTCAAAAGAAGCTTTGGATTTCGTGTTTGGTTGCAAAAACTCACTTTCAATAATATTTACATCGAGGTATTTCAATATCGAAACTCATATAGTATGTTTCTATGTGAATTTTTAGTATGTTAGTGTTTAATTTTGTTTATTTTATATACCTGGTTTGTTTTATTTGATATGTTAGTATTAATTTGATATGTTAGTATATACCCTGTTATTTGATATGTTAGTATTAATTTGATATGTTAGTATATACCCTGTTATTTGATATGTTAGTATTAATTTTTGATTTATTTTATTTCTGTTATGTTAGTGTGAATAATAATATTTAGTATGTTAGTATGTTTCGATTTATATTATCCGAATATTCAATTTTTTTTTTGTTAGTACGTTTGCATTAGTAATATTTATTTTGTTATTAATATTGTTTATTTTGTTATTAATATTAATTTTGTTATTAATATTATTTATTTTATTTATTTGTATTGTTGATTTTATGTTCATATTGTATAGCGTAGAGCATTTTAGCGTAGAGACTTATAATAATTAAGGATTATTAGGTGGTACCGGGCGTCAAAAATCAAGCCTGGAACACATACACAACTATTATCTCCAATTTCAAAAATTATAGTTAATTTAATTTATTAAGTTAATAAAATTGTAAAAATATTAAAATTGAGACTTATATTAATTAATGATTATTAAGTGGTACCGGGCGTCAAAAATCAAGCCCGGAACCCATACACAACTATTATCTCTAATTTGAAAAATCATACTTAATTTAATTTATTAAGTTAATAAAATCGTAAAAATATCAAAATTGAGACTTATATTAATTAATGATTATTATGTGGTGCCGGGCGTCAAAAATCAAGCCCGAAACTCATACACAACTATTATCTCCAATTTGAAAAATCATACTTACTTTATTTTATTAAGTTAATAAAATCATAAAAATATTAAAATTGAGACTTATATTAATTAATGATTATTATGTGGTGCCGGGCGTCAAAAATCAAGCTCGAAACCCATACAACACTATTATCTCCAATTTGAAAAATCATATTTACTTTATTTTATTAAGTTAATAAAATTGTAAAAATATTAAAATTGAGACTTATATTTATTAATGATTATTAAGTGGTACCAGGCGTCAAAAATCAAGCCCGGAAACCATACACAACTATTATCTCCAATTTGAAAAATCATACTTAATTTAATTTATTAAGTTAATAAAATTGTAAAAATATTGAAATTGAGACTTATATTAATTAATGATTATTATGTGGTGCCGGGCGTCAAAAATCAAGCCCGGAACCCATACACAACTATTATCTCCAATTTAAAAAATCATACTTAATTTAATTTGTTAAGTTAATAAAATCGTAAAAATATTGAAATTGAGACTTATATTAATTAATGATTATTATGTGGTGTCGGGCCTCAAAAATTAAGCCTGGAACCCATACACAACTATTATCTCCAATTTGAAAAATCATACTTACTTTATTTTATTAAGTTAATAAAATTGTAATAATATTGAAATTGAGACTTATAATAGTTAATGATTATTATGTGGAACCGGGCGTCAAAAATCAAGCTTGAATCCCATACATAACTATTATCTCCAATTTGAAAAATCATACTTAATTATTTAATTTATTACACTAACACAAATAATTAATTTTTTTTAAATTATAGTATACGACATGGCATTTCCTCTACCTGCACACCCTGGACCTGCGGCGGATCAGCTACTAGTGCTGCAGGGCGACCATAGGTCATCCTATGTTTGGGAGGGCCAGCTAGCGCTACAGCAAATCCGCCACATGAGGCCTGATGATCTGTGGGAGTATATCGCGGAGCATCCTTTCCATCCGCGTGTATTAGAGATCTTACAGGATACGGGACTATATACTATTTTTGAGCTTGGACGGATGCAGCTTGACCGGTCGCTCACCACGTCCTTGATAGAGCAGTGGAGACCGGAGACGCATACATTTCACTTGCCTACTGGAGAGGCTACTATCACGCTGCAGGACGTCCAGATTTTATATGGACTGCGCGTAGAGGGGCACGCCTTTACACTGCCCCACCAGTGGAGAGGCATGACACGTGCATAGCTGGTGGACA
>MDKF010710135.1:0-32084 GCA_026770625.1 Nicotiana glauca | reverse complement strand
GTGAACTATGTGCTAAAATGCCTAGACTTTAAGTCAAGTTTAAATTGATATTTTGATGCCAAATTTTGTGAGAAATCTTGTTATGGTTGATTCCTCCAAAATGTTCTTATGTGTACCAAAGGTATTTGATTGATTACTTCTAGTTGTTGGTAACGTATAAAGATGTTTGGAAGTGAAGTAAGTGACTGTGTAAATATGGTAAGACTAAATGTTGGATTCTAGCTGTGATTGATACTTTACATGAATTGGTGTTGTGACCCGATGTTTGTGAAAGATGCATTCCAATATGATCAATGTGCTATTATTGACAACTTAAAATGGGTGCAAGGAATATGAATCATGTATTGAAATGCGAAGGCCTTAAATTGAAATTGGAGCAGCATATATTAAATAAAACTGTGTGAAATCCTCTGTGTATAGAGATACTGAAATAAGTCAAATATTTTTGAGAAATAGAGTATAGACAATGGGTCGAGAACTCGAATTATAATTGCACCTGGTGATGCTGATGACACGAGGGAATATGAAACCGTTTATGATAGTTATGTGAAATATGCGAAAGTGATGTGAAATGCGGGAAATAAGAGATTGTGTTATGAAATGTGGCCTAGTACCAAGTCTGATGTGATAATTGTGGCCCCAATAGCCGATGGACTAATATACGTGAAAATGGCATGATTCTTTTATTTATAATGTGGTGAACATTTAAAGTGTTTGATTTGTACTTGTGATTTCCTTATTATTGTATGAAGCATATAGGTGAATAATTTGGTATGTGAACCCTATGGAAGTGCTATGAAATGCAGCCTAGAGGTATGGAAATTATGTGAAAGCTATGTGATCCCTTTTTATTTGGTAATGTGATGATTGTTTAGAGCTTTTGTTAAACCCTTATGATTTCCTTTTCCTTGCATAGATATGTTCTTAAAAAGAATCCAAATTACAAAACAGTTCATGCACATGCTCTTTGAATGAGACGTATTATTTACAAAGTCTCCCGATCATAGTTCTATTGTTTACAACCTCCTATGGAATTGAGCTCTATAAGTATGTTCCTGAATTGAGTTATAACACTATTGATACTTCCCACCTGTTTTTCCTAAATTTTCATCAAGGTTCTATTCCCAATGAAATTCTTATAGAGATTTTTTATTTAAATGGACAACATCTGCTCACTTGTGTCTATACATGCACCATCATAAAGTTTGTACATGTGGTGTCAAGTTCCATGCAAAGTATCCAAGATTTGTGATCCTTCTCGAGTCACTCTTTTACTCAGTTGTGTATGGCTTATATTGTTTGATTAACCAATCCACTCTCTTGCAAGTATCATCATGAAAGCCTTCTTACTATCAAGTAACATGAGAGCATGCGTCAACCCTTATCCTACTCGTACATATCAATTGAAATGGTCACTATGTGCATAAAGTTTTTCTGGAAAAAAAAAGTGAGATCCTCACATCCCCATCATAGGAAGATCTTGTGTCTCCATAATTTTTGTGTCCACTTGAGCTATCCTGTAGTAAGTAGCTCACTTGGTTTCTAGTATTGTGGTTGCCCGTGATGTAGAATTGTATTGCAGTTTGGAAGATAGTATAGCATAAGCATGTCCAACTCATAACAAATGATTATTTTCTCTTTATCTCTCCACAATGTGTTAATTGTATTCCTTATTTAGTGAAGTTGTTGTGCTAGTACCCAACATTTGTACGATAACCATGAGATAACGTGCCCCTCCATGTGTCACTATGACACCTCCTTTTTTTAAAGTCAAAACCTATGGAGATCCCATCATGAAAATCTGCGAACCTTTAGTGGTTATTGTGCACCGTCTCATTGAGTTTGGTTTCCTTTACACCCTCAACTTCTAAAATCATTGACTATGTCACTGTCATGTGCGGGGAGTTATACTACCCTTGGCAATTCACCTTTTTGGCTGCAGAGGAGTGTTATATTCCTTACCTCCGGAGCGTCGTGTTAACTATTAGAACCATCTAACCAATTCATGATTTTGTCCCAATATCAAGATTTCCTAGCTATTGAGTTTCACTCGTGAAAGGTTAAGATTAGATGCCGTCAGATTTTTACATATATCATGAGCATATTGATTGCAAGACAAGTTATTGTATCTTTACTTCTCTCATATAGTATCAATTATCAGGAAGGGGTAAGCTGTTGGAAGTGTGATAATTTCATAAGTGCTCAACTTCTTTTCATCCTAATGGCCTTGTGGCGTAGATTCCTTGTGTCAGTTAACATTAATAGTATGATTCAACTTCATGTGTTTTGAAATCAATATCACATTCAAGGTGCCAAGATATTCTCATTCTTGATAACTAGATTTTCCCTACACTCCAGGAGGCGGCTGGGTCGCGTACTTGAATATTCCCCATTAATGGTTCCTATTGTCAATGTACGAGTTACCCCTATGCTCTAATTGTCTAATAGTTGATGTCATCACAATGATTAACCATATCAGCATCATTAATAGTAATCCTCGTGTCTCTTAGGATGTAACCTCATAAAATACTCAGCCCAGCGCCAAAATGGATCCCTGAATAATTCCAGCCCAATCTTGAATTTTTGTTGCTCCTTACTGTATTAGATCCATTGGGTATTGTAAGTTTAGACAAGTCAAAGATGAAGCTTCATAGTGTGATCACATATTTTGGGTAGGTAATTTTATGGTCAGTTTATGAAAGCACACCTTAGAGTAATTATTGAAGGTTGTCAAGGGTTTAGTGTGAGCGTTCGCCTAAAGATTTAGAAGATGTTATGTGAGTAGATAATAAGGGTAACATGAGTGTATTACACATCAGGTTGCACTAGGAGTATGATGTTCCCCATAGCTATTTCTCATGTACTTTGTGTTTCCATATGCTTATGTCTAGGAAGGTAGTGATAAACGAGGGGTATGAATTGATTTGATCGAACTATATGATCATGGTAATATCTTATATGATTCACTACTGGAAAGAATCACCGTGACTTGAATTCATATGGATTGTTGATTGAGATGAAATTACATTCTTGTTGATGAACACATTTGCGATTACATTAATGGTTGGTAAGGACTATTATGAACACACGACTGTTTGGTTACTATGAAATGACATTCTTAATGGTATGATGCCATGTTATGGAATTGTGGGTTGTTGTTGTTACCATGAATTGCAATATCCGGTGGAATGTGAATTGTACAGTGGAAATTATTAAAGGTAAAGTCAATGAATTGTTAACTCATGCCAGGTGTCTATTTGTCATCCTTGTTATATATGTTTGGGAGTTGATATTATTTTCGAGAATGTGTCATGATAGAGCTCGTAAGTTGAGAAAGTCGTCCGAAAGGCTGAAATTGTTGTGTAAGGAAAATATTTTTCCTTGATTAAATATCAATTAGTTTTGACTTGAAAGGTACTATATAGGTGTTTTGATAAAAAACTGTGCAGTCCATGTTCTAGTATCCTTAGGACAATGTAGTGCTTGTAATATTGAGATTAGTATTGTTGATATATAGATTGTGGTGCTCTGTCTAGCTGTGGGTGTGTTGTTAGGACGATTTTGGTGATTCTCTGGCAGGTGGATAGGCCTAGTTACAAAGGAAACTCTGCCGAAATTTCTGAAAAATTTAGGAGTTAATCAAAATTTAAGGTCTTGAGGTAGGTGACAAAAGAGATTTACTATATTAATCGTTTAAGTCGGAATATACTCCTCATTCGAGGACGAATGATCCTAAGAGGAGGAGAATGTAAGGCCCCAAAAAATTTCGCTAAGTAATTTAGGATTTTGTAGTGTCAGGTAGGCTTATTATAATATGTTTATATGATACTAACATGGTGGTCATCAATTGTATTTGGTAGATATGTGTATTAGTCTTATGTTAAGTAATTTGGGGTCCAAGGAAAGGCGTAAGTATAAGGAAAATTGGAAAAGTCCATTATAGGCTAAGATTTCAAATAAGTTCGCACAAGCCCCCACTTTGACCGAAAATACCTAAATATGTATGCGGTTTTATGTGGTTAATAGTATATTATATGAAAGATCCTTGAGTCTAGTTTCCAACTCTTCAAACCGTTCGTCATTCGGACATTCCTACACAAAGTTATGAGCAAATTACCAAAGCAGCGCAGAAAATTGTACTACCGCGGCGCCCCACAAAGTTACACAAAGTTATTTAATTGGTTTTATTAAGTGTTTGTGATTTAATGGTACAAGTAATTGACAATAAATTAAATGCGTGATTGTGAAAGTGTTATGTGGTAAGAGTTGGGAAATAAATGATGGAAGAAAAATCATAAATGACGCAATTGGAACAACTATGGTAATAGCATATTTGGCTTCTTGTGGGTACTTATTGCAATGACTTGAATTGCTTATTAACTGTTGAATATAATGGAATTGGTACTGTTGGCTATGGAAACACTTGTAACATTGTTGTGGCTGTGTCTTGGGAAGTATTGTCGTAACATGAAACACTTGTGAATTATGAAATTCGGCGAAAATAGTATTGATGGTTATGGGAACACTTGTGAATCATTGTTGCTACTCCTTAAAGAAATGGTGTTGTGATCTTTGTGAAATGTTTATTTTCGTTGTTGTGATCTTTGTGAATTGTTCATTCTTGTTGTTGTGATTGTTGTGAAATGAAATTATCCGGTGGGATCGGGTTGCGCGCCGCAACACAAAATGATAAATTATGGGTTGGGGTGATAAGGGCGGCCGAAGTAATAAGTGTGGCCGAGGTAATAAGGTTGGAAAGCGATCGAAATCTCCATTGAAATCAATATGTGTACCAATTGTGAAATCATTGATGAGGAATTGTAAAAGGTGATAGCAGAAGAGTTTGTAACCTGTGGGGCACTGATTGTCCCTTTGTTTGACTTGATCGTACCTTCTATGTATGTTTGGTTGTTTCTTCTATTGCTGTTTTCTACTTGTATATATGGGTGTTAAACGGGCGGGTCAGCCCGGTTCCGGACCGGCCCAGACCGGTAGAACCCGGAACCGGACCGGCCCGGTTCTTATGGGGCCGGGTGGGCTGGGTTGGGGGGTCCGTCCGGTTTTGTTAGTTTTAGGGTTGGGATCCGGTTAACCGGACCCGGGTAACCCGTTTGGCGTGAACAGTGCCCAAACCGGTTAACCCGGACCGGAACCGGCCCGGTTAACTTAAAAAGAAAAATATTTTTTTTATTTGTTTTGAATTTCGCTAACAGATGGGGCCCACAATTTGTTGAATTTCCCAGTTTTCTGAATATATCCGTTGGCCAACCGATTTATTTATTAAATGGCCATTTTTTTTTATTTTGTATTTTTAACACTTCACCAAAATTAACCTTTTTAAAACTATAAATACCTCACCCCTCTTCTTCATTTCTTCACTCAAATCTTATTTCTCGATCTCAATTTCTTATTTCTCTCATTCTCCAATTTGCAATACATAAATTCTCAATCTCAATTTCTCAAATCTCAAATCTCAATTCAAGTTAAATCATGCCTCGTACTTCTAGAGTGCGCTCATATGTTTGGCAACACTTTGAGGTGGTAGAAGAAAATGAAGAATGTCAGAAATTAAAGTGCAAGAACTGTGGTCAAGTCTTAAATTTTCGTTCAGGGTCTGGCACATGCAGTTTAAGGAGGCATATAAAGTGTTGTCTTGAGCGTCCTCCGGAAATTTGTATTTAAGATTTTATGACAATTTGTGTTATTTTAAAATTATTAGACGTATTCATGCTTAATGTTTTAGTTTGTTATATTAATTTGAAGTATTATTAATTTATTATGCATGAAAATTTAGTTTTACTATTTTTTTGTTAATTTACTTTTTAAATGCAAACTTTAATTTTGAATTTTGAAATAAATGTAGCACTTGCAATTTATAAGTGCAAGTTTTTCTCATCTACTTTGTATTCTTTAAATTAATATAAATTATTAATATAAATTACAATAGTTATACGAAATTCCAAAAAAAAATCAAAAAATACACTGAACCCGGCCCGGCCCGGCCCTCTCAACCCGTAACCCGTACGGTTCAATTTTTACCCGAAATTACCCTAACCCGTTAAAACCGTTACCATTGGGCCCCGAACCAGCCCGATTTCAAAACCCGTACGGGTTAAAAACAAAAGGCCCGGCCAGGCTCGGCCCACCCGTTTAACACCTATACTTGTATATGGTTTGAGGTTATTTGAAACAAAGTTAGGTGTTGAAAACTTGTTTGGCTTGATTGTTCCTTTGCTTGTGCATTTGATTGTTGTTTATATTACTGTTATCTACTTGTGTATGGCTTGAGTTTACTTGGGACAAAGTTTGTTCATACATACCAGTACAATTCAAATGTACTGACGTCCCCTTTGCCGGGGGCGCTACAATCGTGTTATGATTGTAGGTGGACCCATAGCAGGTACTCCAGTCCACCGACCGTAGCTCCTCATCACTTCCCGTCAGCTGATTCGGCGAGCCCCTTCCCATTCGGGGCCCTATGTGGCTCACGCCCCTTTCTATTTTGGGATCTTGTTTTGATGTTGTATAAGGTATAGCCGGAGCCTTGTTGCCGGCATTTCCATATTATTCTTCAATTGTATTTAGAGGCTCCGTAGACAGGCTGTGGGTAGTGTCGGGCATGTGAATTTAAAAGAGAAATATTGATGTTTGGCAATGATGTATAAAGCTTGTAACACCTTTATTATGGCAAATGAAGTTGCTAATGAAAATGAAATGGAAATTGTTATTGATATGTTTATAGAATTTGGTTAATGGAGTCCATCTCCTATTTATTCATGAGTTAGTTTGGGTAGAATGAGACCTAACAGGCTTGCTCGGTCGGGTTTACTCGGTTGAGCGCCTGTCGCGCTCCTCAGATTTTGGGGCGTGACAAATACGAGCATATGTCGTGCATGAACTTAAACGTGCTGCAAGTTCCCGTTGGACCATGAATGTTGCCTTCGGACATTTAGGATAACATCCTCAGACCATGACGTCCTGGGCCATGATGCGCAAAATAAAGGATTTGCAGGCAATATAATGATGTTCTAGGGCTATGATAATAGTGTCTCCGAACCATGATGCCTTTTAGTAATGATGTGCATGATATAAAGTGGAGTCCTCGAGCCATGGCATGGTGTTCTCGGGCTATGAAGATGATGCCTCCGAACAGTGATGCCCTCGGACGGTTTGGTAGTATTTCAGCCCATGAAATGCATGATTTGGCGGTATTTCAGCCGATGTGAAGGATAAATCTAAATGGCACTATTTCAGCCGACAGGAATTTAAATAAAGTTTGTGATGTTTCAGTTGAAGAAGAAAATGTAAATGGCGATATTTCAGCCGACAGAAATTTAACTAATGTGGCGATGTTTCAGCCGACGTAAAACTGTAAATGGCGATATTTCAGCCGATAGAAATTTAAATAAAGCGGCGATGTTTTAGTCGAAGTAGAAAATGTAAATGGCGATATTTCAGCCGACAGAAATTTAAATAAAGTGGCGATGTTTCACCCGAAGCAGAAAATGTAAATGGTGACATTTTAGCTAGTACGAGGTATTTGAACAAAAAATCGCGATGTTTCAGCCATGCAAGATTTAAATGAAGCTGGCGGTATTTCAGCCGATGCAAATAGAGGTGGTGATATTTCAGCCATGCAGATGGAGGTAGAGCTTAACCTCGGAAGGCAGAAAGCAAGGCTTATGCAATGTAGGAAAATGCGGGATGGAGACAGTGCTTAGTCTCGGAAGGCAGAAAGGTAGCCTTATGAAATGCAAGAATATGTAGGATAGAGACAATGCTTAGTCTCGAAAGGCAGAAAGGTAGCCTTATGCAATGCAAGAATAATGTAGGATGGAGACAATGCTTAGTCTCGAAAGGCAGAAAGGTAGCCTTATGCAACGCAAGAAAATACAGGATGGAGACAGTGCTTAGTCTCGAAAGGCAGGAGGGTAGCCTTATGCAGATAATGCAGATGGAGATAGTGCTTAATCTCGAAAGGCAGAAGGGTAGACTTATGCAGATAATGCAGATGGAGACAGTGCTTAGTCTTGAAAGGCAGAAAGGTAGCCTTATGCAATACAAGAAAAATCTCTTACAAGTAAGAATGCAAAAAGGGCGAATAGTAGTCAGATCTCTTAGCTGATAGCCGATTACAATATCATGACCGCTGGGGATGTTGTTTACAAATAGCAGTCTTGGATAAATAATGATTTTGAGGAGTTGCATTCTTGGGAAAGTGTGCGTACATAAATATACCTGCCGATATTACAAGTCGAGTTCCTGCATCCAAAGAAAAATCTTGAGTTCGGTAAGGGGAAAGGTTAGTTCATTTTCCCCTAGCTTCTGGTGTTGTGTATCATTGGGGTAGCGTCACTAAACAGCAGCAACTCGAACAATAGTTATGCATGATTTAGTAAATATAAAGTAAGTATACAATCAAAAATAGCTTTCTTTAGATGAAGCAATGACTGTGACGCAATTCAAGACATTGCAACCTCTTTCGCTCCGAAATTTTTAGGATCCTCTCAAAATTCTGCTGCAGTTTACTGGGCCGGCACTTCTGACGACTCCTCATCAAAATTCTGCCCCAGTTTACTGGTGTGGCATTCCTGGCGATGAACAGCTGAAAACTAACTTCAAAATTTTGAGGGTCCTCCTCAAAATTCTGCCCCAGTCCCGATAGCTGGGGGAAAATAAAATTTTTATTAGATTGTGACCGAACCAATAGGGCTGCCTACGTATCCTCTCTTAAATGGGGATCGGGTCAGGAGTAGTTCAAATTACATCATGAAGGGAATCATAAGTGGTTACACATAGTATTGTTTTACTGCATCTGAATTGATTAGCTTCAGCCAGACTTCTCTGTCCATCTCTGCAAGAATAAGGGCTCGTCTGGTTAGAACCCAGTGAACTATATACGGACCTTGCCAGTTAGGAGAAAATTTCCCATTGGCTTCATTTTGATATGGGAATATTTTCATCAACACTAGTTGCCCCGGTGTAAACTTCCTTGGCTTAAATCTTTTGTTGAAGGCTCCGAACATTCTGTTATGATACAACTGACCGTGGCAAACCACGTTCATCATTTTCCCATCTATGAGGCCTAACTGCTCGTAGTGACCTTTTACCTATTCCGCGTCATCCCACTCTGCTTCTTGTATGATCCTCAAGGAGCGAATTTCTACCTCGACGGGGATAACCGCCTCTGTACCATAAACCATCATGTAAGGAGTTGCCCCAATTGAGGTACAGACTGTGGTGCAGTATCCCAGTAAGGTGAACAATAATTTCTCATGCCATTTTTTACGACTTTCGATCATCTTCCTTAGTATCTTTTTGATATTCTTGTTAGATGCCTATACAACTCCATTCATCTGGGGCATGTAGGCTGTAGAGTTCTTGTGTTTGATCTTGAATGTCTCACACATTGCTTTCATCAAGTTGCTGTTGAGATTGGAACCACTATCGGTGATGATTGATTCTGGAATTTCAAATCGGCAGACAATGCGGTCAAGGACAAAATCTGGCACAACTTTCTTAGTCACTGCCGTGTTTGACGCTGTAAAATAATCAATTTCCACCAGGATAAACCATTGCCTGTTTGATGCGTCAGGCTCAATAGGTTTAATAACATCCACTCCCCAGGCGGCGAATGGCCAAGGTGAGTTTGTTCCAGTAAGCTCGTTTGGAGGCACCTTTATCATGTATGGATGTATCTGACAGCGATGGCACTTGAGAACATACTGGATACAGTATGTTTCCATAGTCATCTAAAAATACCCTGCTCGAAGTATCTTCTTTGCTAAGACAAAACCATTCATGTGCGGCCCGCAGGTCCCTGCATGCACTTCTTCCAATAGTCTGGATGCTTCTTTTGCTTCGACACGCATTAGTAAACCCAAATCGAGAGTCCTCCTGTACTTGATTCCTCCATTGTGAAAAAAGTTGTTGGATAACCTCCGAAGTGTGCGCTTCTGAGTGGCGTTGGCAAGTTCTGGATATTCTCCTATTGTCAAGTACTCCTTGATGTCATGGAACCACATTTTTTCGTCTGTTTCTTCCTCAACGTGAGCATAATAAGCTGGCTGATCGTAAATCTTTACTGGGATGAGATCAATAAAATTCGTGTCTGGATGCTGTATCATGGATGATAAGGTAGCTAATGCATCAGCGAACTCGTTCTGGACCTTGGGGACGTACTGAAATTCCGTCTTTATGAATCTTTTCCTTAACTCCTGTATGTGATGCATGTAGGGGAGTATCTTAGAGTTCTTGGTTTCCCTTTCTTCTCGAACCTGATGTATGAGCAAGTCTGAATCCCCAATCACTAGCAACTCTTGAAGGTTCATGTCAATGGCCATCTTGAGCCCCAAGATGCAAGCTTCATATTTAGCCATATTGTTTGTGCAAGGAAACCTGAGCTTGGCAGATACCAGGAAATGCTGGCCAGTTTCTGATACTAGGACTACTCCTATACCAATTCCTTTGAAATTTGACGCTCCGTTGAAAAACAACCTCCAACCGTCATAAGATTCTGCAATATCTTCTCCTACAAAGGACACCTCTTCATCCGAAAAATACATTTTTAGAGGTTCGTATTCTCCACCAACAGGATTCTCGACGAGGTGATTTGCTAAGACTTGACCTTTGATTGACTTCTGAGTCACGTAAACAATGTCGAATTCACTTAGAAAGATTTTCCACTTGGCGAGCTTGCCGGTGGGCATGGGCTTCTGGAAGATATACTTCAGCAGGTTAATTCTTGATATGAGATAAGTAGTGTAGGCACAGTAATAATGCCTCAATTTCTAAGCTACCCAAGTCAGAGCACAACAGGTGCGCTCTAATAGAGAATATCGGGCCTCGTACGGGGTGAACTTCTTACTGAGATAGTAGATGTCTTGCTCTTTTCTTCCTGTTTCGTCATGCTGTCCCAGAACAAAACTGAATGCTCCATCCAATACTGCAAGGTAAAGCAATAGAGGTCTTCCTGGCTCAGGCGAAACCAAGACTGGTGGCGTTGACATGTATTCCTTAATTCTTTCAAAAGCTTTCTGACACTCATCAGTCCATTTAGTGGCAGCGTCTTTCTTCAACATTTTAAAGATAGGTTCACAAATGACAGTGGACTGAGCTGTGAATCGGCTAATATAGTTAAGTCTCCCCAGGAAACTCATCACATCCTTCTTGTTATTTGGCGGTGGCAATTCTTGAATGGCTTTGACCTTTGAAGGGTCTAATTCTATTAAACGATGACTCACGATGAAACCCAATAATTTTATAGCAGGAACCCCGAATGCACACTTGGCGGATTCAAATTCAAATTGTACCTCCTCAGTGTATTGAAGAACATTCTCAGATCTTCCATATGATTAGTGGCCTTCTTGGATTTGATGATGATGTTGTCCACATATACCTCGATCTCCTTGTGTATCATGTCTTGAAAGATAGTAGTCATGGTTCTCATATAGGTGGCGCCAGTATTCTTCAACCCAAATGGCATCATTTTGTAACAATACATTCCCCATGGCCTGATGAAAACCATTTTCTCTGCATCTTCCTTATCCATCCATATCTGATGATACCCAAAAAAACAATCAACAAAAGACTACAACTCATGCTTGGCGTAGTTATTGATAAGAATGTGTATGTTCGACAAGGGGAAGTCATCTTTGGGACTGGCCCAGTCAAGATCCCAGTAGTCGACACAAACTCTAACTTTCGCATCCTTCTTTGGTACTGGCACGATGTTGGCGAACCATGTAGGATACTCTACTACCCTGAGAACCTTGGCTTTGACTTTCTTGGTAACCTCTTATTTGATTTTCCAACTCATGTCGGGCTTAAATTTCCTAAGCTTCTGCTTTACCGGCAGACAGGTTGGATTTGTTGGCAGTTTGTGAGCTATAATGGACGTACTGAGACCAGTCATGTCATCATAAGACCAGGCGAATATGTCCTCATATTTCTTTAAAAACTCCATGTATTCTTCCTTTTTTGATGGCGACAGGTGAACACTGATGCATGTTTCTTTGACATTTTCTGTATCTTCTAGATTAACGACCTCAGTTTCATCCAAGTTAGACTTAGGCCTATTCTCAAAATTCACAACCTGTCTGATGACCTCTTATGGTATGTCATCCTCGTCTGAGTCTATATCTGTTTGTTGCGTTGTTTTGTTGCAAGTCACAATCGTTGGTTCATCCTCAAAGTAAGTAATAGTAATGCTATGTAGATAGAGTAAAATGAAATGCTTTGATTAAATTCATAATTGTTTGGAAGATCGGAGGTCTTTTCAAAATTAAATACAATGCGGAAAGAAAATGAGCTAGTAAAAATGAGATGCATGGTGCTTTTGTTTAGCCTTACTACCTCGAAGCTTTCCGGGCCCTGGTGGTTCTAATTGACCAATTTTTGAGGCGTTCTCCTCAGTTCATAGCTTGTATGGAAGGGCCTTCCTGCCCTTCCTTCTCGAAAAGAACAAAGCAGTCCATATCATCATCCTCCAAAAACAGATTCTTCATGGCTGCCAATTCTTCATCTTCCTCTGACCAATATATAGTATCTGCCGATTGGAAAGTCTGCTCCAGGCAAGGTACCGGATGCTCCAGTGGATAGTAGGGGACGCACCATGGTGGCGACCAGTTCTGTATTTCTTCCCAAGTATAACCGTACCCTAACCCGAAATTAGTGCCATGCTTCTTTAGTTTTATACGCTTAGTGATCCCCTAGAGGTTTTTGCCAAGTCCCTTTCCAGGTTCGTACCTACACCAATTCAGGATACTTTCAATCTTGTTATCCCACCATTTATCCTTGTCTATAGCGTTGATCGTTTCAATATGGTGGTATGTTTCTCCGCCTATTCTCTTTCTACCTCCAATCATTGGGATGGTCTGGTGACAATATATGGGGTTGCTACCATCGCCGTGAATAATCACCTATTTGTGATTCCATTCGAACTTCACTGCTTGATGCTGGATCGATGCTACGGCTCTAGCAGCGTGGATCCATGGTCGTCCCAATAGCAAGTTGTAGGATGCCGGGACATCTATCACTTGTAAGTCAACATCGAACCATGTTGGTCCCATTTGCAAGCATAGACTGATTTCTCCAATAATAGGCCTTTGGGACCCATCGAATGCTTTGACATTGATGGCCCCATCTTTGATCTCGTGCAGGCTCTTCCCCAAGGTTATGAGAGTTATCAGCAGACAAATGTTGAGGCTGGATCCTCCATCAATCAAGACTCTAGTGATGAAATAATCCTCGCATTGCGCGGTGATGTGCAGTGCCTTGTTGTGGCTCAGTCCTTCCGGCGGTAGCTAATCTTGGTAGAAGGTGATTTTGTGGCTCTGCAGTACTTGCCCTACCATATTTGCCATTTGGCTTCCAGTTATGTTGCCAGGCATATAAGCTTCACTCAATATCTTTATCAAGGCATTTTTTATGCGTCAGAGCTCTGTAGAAGAGCTAGGATGGAGATTTGCACTGGTATTTTGTTCTATTGCTCAAGGATCGAGTACTCCTTAGCTTTTATTTTCCTCCAAAGATCATCGGGCCCAATTTCAATAGGACGTCCGGAGGCTTGCTTACTAGACTCAGCTAGGTGTTTTGGGGTGTAAACCATCCATGTTCTGGTCATACCCAGCACAGCAATTGCTTCTCCTGTCTTGGTCTTCCTTTTCCTCCTAGCTTCGACCGTGTAATCCCATTGTATGTCATTTGAGTGGAATGGTGTTATGTATGACATTGCTATCGGAATAGGTACCCTTGGTGGTAACACAATAACTTCAAAGGGTGCAGGTGCTTTTGGAACTCCAAACTCAACCTTAATTGGTCCGGGCGCCTTTACAGAAGAAGGAGCTTCAAATTCCACAGGTATAGACATGTTTACTTCATCGTCCCTGGAGGGCTGATTCTTCACAACAATTAGGTTAAGTGTGACTGTTGGTTTCTTTGGTTCATCACCCTCAACGATCAACCCTATCGACCCTTTGGGGTCCCAATCATCTTCGATCTTGATCATATGAATGTTTCCACCTTTGTGGTCAGGTAGAGGGTTGTAGCGAACATTAGGAACAACTCCTTTGCTATGATGACCTTATTATCTATCAGGGTTTGAATCTTGTCCTTCAATTTGCGACGCTGGTCAATGGTATGTTCCTTCATACCGGAGTGGTACGCACATGTCTTATTAGGGTTGACCCACTAGGAAGGATTTTCTAGAATTATGGCTGGTACAGGGGTGATGTAACCAACAACTTTAAGTCACTCGTACAGCTGGTCAATTGGTTCGGCGATGGCTATATATTGTCTGGGAGGTCTGCGGTCAAAATTTAGTCTAGGTCTAGGGAAATTATTACGGGTGGGAGGTGATTGGTAGCAAGAGGGTTGAGAATTATAAGCTTGGTAGACAGGTGCGGGTTGATAGTATCTGGGTGAGGTGGATTGATATGTGAGAGGTGGAGACGATTGGTAAATGGGAGGTGGATTTTGATAAGAGGGTGCGGGTGCTTGGTAATTCGGGATATGCTGATATGTAAGTGGAGGTGACGAGTAAGTGTGGTATTTGGTATTTTAGTGGTGATTTGGCTCCCTGTGCGACCATCACAGCACTCACATCCTTCTTCTTGGACGTGCCTCCAGACTATAAGGCCTTCTTGGTGGCCTGCAATGCTTCAAGATTAGTTACTATACCATTCTTAATGCCTTCATCAATTATTACTCCCAGTTTGATGATATCGGATAATTTTTTCCCTCGATCAGCATCAACCTCTTGTGATATTATGGATCCTGTGCTCGGATGAAGAATCTATTCATATGTCCCTCTTTTAAGGCTGGACTGACCTTAGAAGCCTCTGATCTCCAATGAGTAGCATACTCGCGGAATGTCTCGGTAGGTTTCTTCTTCAAATTCTTGATGTAGAATACATCCGGTGCATTCTATGTATTGAACTAGAACCTATCCATGAAATCTGATGCCATACCTACCCATCTTGTCCATTTCTTGGGGTCCTGCCTGATGTACCAGGATAAAGCATCCCCTTTTAGACTTCTCATGAAGGGCTTCATACAGATCTTTTCATCCCTATCGACTCCGACCAACTTATCGCAATATGTCCTCAAGTGGACTTTGGGATTTCCCGTTCCATCAAACATTTTGAACTTGGGAGGTTTGTACCTCTCCGGAAGTTCAACATCTGGCTGAATGCAGAGTTCCTCATAATTCAACCCCTTTATACCTTTGTTTCCTTCCACGCCCTCGACTCGATTGGTCAACTTCTTTAGTTCTGCTGCCAAGTTCCATATAAGAGAGTCTTTTTCATCAGACTCAGGTGCATTTGAGATTGGTTAAGTGTAGTGGGGTACAGTATCCATATGAATGGGAGTGTTGTGAAGGTGGTCATTTGTGTTGTTCAGTAGTTCGGGAATGAGTAGTGGAGTGTTGTTTGGAGTGTGGCATGTGTTGTAGTGTTGAGTATGAGTGGGTTGTATCTGTGGTTGTGGGGTGTTCTATGAAGGTGCGGGATTAGTGGTGTTGGGGAAGTTGACATCATGAGCGGTGAGACAGAATGATAAGTTTGCTAAGCTCCGAACTTGATCCAGTTCTTCTCGGAACTTCTATAATTTCTACTGAAGTTGGGCAGCAGTTTCCTTAGCAACCGGGTTACCTTGAGGAATCTCAGTTCTTTCAATTTCCTTTCTGTAGCTTGAATCTCCCATTCTACCTTTGTTCTTATTCCGGATAGGACTCGGAGAAGGAGGTGGAAGAGGGCCCTTGAATCTTTTGAAGTATGATGAAGGTGCCATAATGCACGAACTAACCTTTGGGGGGGGGGGAATAAAAAAAATGTAATAAGTTAGTGCGGGTTATGAGAAAAAAAATGTTGCAGTATTTAAACACATTGTGCAAGAATATAAATCGCGTCCTAATTTGGGTGCCCCGTTATGCCTGAGGTAGGCCTAGCAACAAATAGTTTTGGACAACTTATAATGCTAAATGCCTCATTTTATTGATAAAAAATAGGACGAATCCAAAACGACACTAAATAACAGAAGGTAAAAATATCACTAGTGGCCATTGGCCTTATTACATTAAAAATGAAAAGACTCCTAACTACTTGGTCCCAGAAGGACCTTCCCCAGATTCGACATCTTTGTCTCCTTCGAATAGCTTCACCTGCTCGCGTAGTCCTAACAGCAAATGCACTCAGTCCAAATGTCCACCTGCATTCCCTTTGGCATTTTGACAATCTACAATCCTCTTGATGAACTTTCCTTCCAGCTCCACTAGACCCTGCTCTAAATACCCTAGTCGCTTGTTGGCGATGACAGCCATATCTTTCCACTCCTCGATCAACTTATAATGGGCTTCTTGTATTTCGCTCACTTTCACACTCTCGAATTCTCTTGCTCGATTGATTATACTTAACCCGTGCTTCAGCGTTCTCGTCGATGATTCTTTGATGTCGGATGAACCCGGGCTAACCCATGTCATTATCTTCCAACCAATCTGAATAGTGCGGCACACAACCGGCATGATACCTGTCTGGCTCAATAGATTCTTTCCCTAAAATGAGTTTGCAATGCCAGATGTGCTGAGCTTGGCACTTGTGAGGGCTATTATCATCTTGGAAGTCAGCCCTGAAGTGACTCATTTTTCGACCCTTAGTATGATTTGCTTTCTTCCAACCTGCCTCATGGCTTAGAGGGGAATGTAGGAATAAGTTCCTCTCAGGCCAATTAGTATGAGAAATGGTGCATCTCGGGATCGAAGAATGAATTCTTTCGCAGGGAACCACTCGACCATCCACTGTACCTGGTCTTCTTTTAGTTTCTCAAATAATTCTACCCATCCTCTAGCGTCCTCTGGTTGAGCGAACATGTTAGGCATATAATTCATACGCCTTGGTTGGTGGAAGGAGATGTGATTATCCCAATCTCTGCGTAGGATCTCTTGTCGGTATTCTCCTTTCTGGAGGTGGTCTATGAGCCAGAGCTAAAGTAATAAGTTGCAACCCTCAAAATAATTGACCTTTTGCTGACAGTTGTCCAGGGCTCGATATATCTCACTAATGATCATGGGCACTATACTGAAAGGCTTCCCGCGAATTCCTTCCATCAGAATCTTGGTTAGTCTATTGTGGATCCTAGCCTTCTTCATAGGGAACACTATCATTCACAAAAAGTAGAACATAAAAATGAAGACCCTTCTGTGGGTACGCCCTAATGAGTTGAGGACGAATTCATCTGAGTAGGTGCGGTGTGACTTGCTATGGTCGTACCTCTCATATAGATAGTCGAATGGGATGTAAGAGTCTTTCAGACAGGTTAAATCTGGATTCTTCTTCAATCCAATCATCTTAAGGAAACCCCTACCCTTGTGATTCTCTGGCATAATCAGACCCGGAGTCTCCTAAGGGATTCTAGCTAAACCTCATATTTCTTCGAGCAAATGAGTCATTTTAAGGTCCCCGAAGCGTAACACGGAGTCGTCACTATCCCAGAACAGTGTCGCAACCTTTATGATTCTGTTGTCAAGCCGGATTTCTAGAAGGGAAGGCAAATTCTCTAAGTATTTGCAGACGAGCGTCTGATTACCGGATTGAAGGTCTTTCCACCAATCCAACAGCCTTGGATGAATATTGGTTACCATGCCAAATCTGGGGGTTTCGTGCCTCATTTTCTGCAAAACAAAGTGTTAGGCCCTTACCCCACCGGACTTGACTATTTAAACCAATAATTAGCATAGGAAGCATTTAGTTATCCAAATAAATGTATAAAACATGGAGGTGTCCTTTTGGGTTTCAAGGAAACCCGGTGGATTTTTGACAAGGCTATTCTAATGAGTCATTATGTGGACAACATAACTGATTCGGCTAGGTTTGACCATGATGCATGTATAGTTAAACAGAATAAGGTTTCTATGGGGTGCTAGACAGGTACCCTTGAGCAGACAACTAAAGAGGGACTGCACCGCTGATCGACTGGTTTTACCGCAAATACGTCTTTGCCAAATTTAAAGGGCGATAATATTGGAAGGGCGCAACCACTCATTATAAGCATTGTTATGGTATTTTTTTGGCACGAGAGGAATATGATGTTGAAGATGCAGTTTACAAGAATGAAACAATTTGACATGTATTTCCATGTTCATAAAATTAATATTTACAATAATTTCTCAAAATTACAATGATATTGATGGAAAGAGGTGAATGAAAGCGTTAAAGAAAAAGAAACAAAAGACAAGTGAATTTCGAATGAAGGCATTAAACAAAGCAATAAAAGAAAGCAATAAAGTCACATATAACATGAAATGGTAAAAGCCTAAAGAATCCCTAGCAGAGTCGCCATGCTATCGACGCCCCCTGTTTTTTCAAACGGGGTTTGGAATCGGGTATACCACATTCGGGAGGACAACTCTATTCCCTTGCGATAATTGGTTTTTTTTTTTTTGTATTTGTTTGAAGAGTCGCCACCTAATGATTATAGTGCATTAGGACACTTTTAAGAAAGAATTGAGATGAAGAAAAAGAGTTTGGGTAAGGGCTAGAAATTATCTTGAGGGGAAGGTGTTAGGCACCCCTCAAGATCCACTAGTGTGGTTACCGACCATATTACAATTGTAACTTTAAGCAAGTAAACATATAAGACAATTTTGCATAAAGGCTGCAAGTAGGTATGAATCAAGGTTACTAAACATGCTAAAATTCGCATGAAGGTTACTAAACAAAGAAGCGAGCGAGCAGAAAATTTTTAGAGGAAAAATGGGCAGTGCAAACATCAAAAAGGGGAATTTTAATAACAAACGAAAATGCAGGATTTAAAGAATTGGGAGTTGACAATCTGAAAATAATTACATAAGGGAAAGGGGTCCTAGGTTTGTAAAATACATGGATCATCCACACAACACCGGTAACCGATCATACGCATAGTGTTATCGTGTGATCATCATCTCCATGTCTACCCTTTCCACCCCATTAAGGTATTAAAGCGCGGAATTTCTCGTTACTTATTGCATGCTAGTACTCGTCCCAATCCTATCAGTCCTGGAGGCATTTGGACTACTAGTCCTAAAGAGAGAGGGTTTTGGGGCCTTTGGAGAGTTTTCAAAGGTCAAAGCACTAATGCGTCAATCAAAACTTATAATGCAAGTAAAGGGGAAAGCAAATAAGCAAGTAGGGCTCAAGTAAGCCTCCTTAAATCAGATAATGCCATAGAGTTTAGCATATCTTACACGTACTGGTTTGGTCTTAAATTAAATTAAAGTGATAAGCGGACTGGTTCAACACATATTTTTAGATAGGAAGTTTGCTTTAGGCTCACTCGAATGCAGTTGTCTAAGGCTGATCCAGTTGATTAGTTAACCCTTTTTGTCTATGTGCTGGATAGAACTACTGATTTTTAAAACACAAGCCGATTTTAAAGAAAAATTACAGAGTAAAAAAAATAGGTTTCAGAAAAGGGTACTGGTTTGTTACAAAAATGGTTTAACAACTAAAAAAATGAGTTTCAAGAGGCAGACTGGTTAGAAAAAAAGAGTTGCCATTTTTTAACAAAAGAACTCAGTTGCAGACTAATTAGAAGAGATTTGTCAGATAAATATAAAGAAATGACTTTAGGCTGATTTGAAAAATGTTTACCAGAGTTAACGAGGGTACGCTTTAGAAAGAATGCACTGATTTGATTGTGTGAAAAAGTTTTAAGAGTTCAGAAAGGGTGTAGGAAGTTGGTTGTTTTAGTAAAATTGATACTGTTTTAAACAAGTGAGACACCTCTAGTTTGAAATTCCTATAGTCATACTTTCTATACGTTACTGCTTCTTGATACTTTGTCAAATACTAACAGAAAACCTTATAAATAATGATATCTATATGACATTTTATTATTAAACCTAACTGTTTGCCTAACGATATTATTATATGCAAACATGCAAATTTCTATAGGCATGGTGTCTATATGCATAGTTGCAGAATTCAGAAGTTAAATCATATAGACATGCTTTTTACGTGTGAAGTTTCACAAATTAGAAATAAAATCCTATAGGCATGTGTTTCTACCCTTTGTGCATAAAAGTAACCCCCCTCTCTTTTTCACTAAATCCCCATGAGTTTATATAAATTATTACAGACCAGTGGAATAAGACTGAAATTAAAAGTACATCAGGAGCTATCAGCTACATCCGAGCAGCCTAATTCAGACTTAGTGTCTAATAATATGAGATTAAACCACTTCAGATATCAAGATTTCCAAAGCCTTCTCTTATCTAGCGTGTTTCAGAGATCCCAGGAGTTTCCAGGAACCCCAGGCAGTGCTTACACCCAAGATATTAATCAAAATGGGTTATAGTCCAGTGTAGAAGAGCCAGCCCTCAGGTGTCCAAGTTTAGAGGGAGCTCATGGATCCCAAGGCAAGGCTCACAAGAGGGGGTCAGAACCTATGTTATAAGAGTGAGTGCAAGTGCAATAAAGAGGGTTAGAGAGTGCCAAGGCAGGCTGGTGGTCATACCTAAGCATAAGGTAGGCTGGCACACCCCTGACCAAGCCTGTTCAACCAACAAATAAGAGCACAGACGTGTTGAAGGTTAGACTATGGTCTGGACAACGATTAAGATTCCGCCAAACTAAGGTCCCAAGCTCATAATGCATATAAAGGGGAAAGGGAATGGTAATTGAAAGAGTTTAGGACTCTAGGAGTCCAGTACATATACATGAATAACAATGTCAAGTGTTGTCATGTTTCTGAACCATAACTCAACATACAAAAAAGAACTGGGGGATAGGGACTCATGTAGGAGCATAGCAAAGAAACAAACCAACTTACAAAAGTATACGTTATGGAAGCAGTAAGCCAAATAAAGAATGGACTAAAAAATAAACACATAGGGGAGGGGCAGCAATTAACCAACGGTAACATACCAGTTGCAGAAGAAGCAAGCAAAGAAAAGCAGGATACATTCAAGCCAAGCCACAATAAAAAAGAACCTTTATGCTTGTGAGTTCACTGAACTTGAATGCTTAAAAATCTATGTGAATTTGAGAGTAAGAAGTAATGACTTGTTCGTGTGTTCGAACTTCTTTTGAAAGAGAAGGAGTACATGTATTTATAGTTTTTTGAAAACGAGTAATAAGTGTGGTAATAAGCCACAAACATGAAAACAACCACTAATCAGATTCAATTACACAAGTAATTGCCCTTAATTAAGAGATCACTTGTTAACGTGCAGTGATAGGTTTTAAAATAAGGAGAGAAATCAATTTATGAGGCAGACTGATTACTTCCATAAAAGCAGTAAAATGATACAGCAAGTGATTAAGTCCAAATACAGGAACATACTTATTTTGAGAAAGGATTCAGTAAGGCAAAATAAGGAAAGAAATCAATTAGCCCTTAACAGGCGAATAAAATAAGGTTTTCACCAAACGGAATGTTCGAAAATCAGTCACAAGTTTGAAGACCAACTAAAGAGAGAAGCTCATTATATAAACAAGGTGCACCTTTACTATATATGTGAGGCCAAACTATGGCAAAAGGAAACATCGTACAGTAATAGCATAAAGCTAGTAGACAACAAGCATTTTTAGCTTGATAGTCACGTAGGTCAAGTTTCAGTGACTTAGTAATAGAGAAAAAGCTCAGAAGCATGCAAAACTCAAGTGAAAACCTTTCTGAAAACATAGTCAAGTTTGACAAATAGCAAAAACTCAGAGTTAAAGGAATCACATAAAGAAAAGGGGTGATGAAACAAAGGAATTTCAAATCAGGTCGAGCAATTTCAAATAGGTGCAATGCACTAGCAATTTCAGGAACTCGCATAAACCCCAAAGAAATTAGGGTTTTCAACACTAAAAGATGATAAACAAATGAAACAAACTATAAATAGTCTCACATTCTCAAACAAATCCCAAAAATTATGGTTTTCAAAACCTCGAGATGATAATCAAATGAATCGAATAAAATATCAGCAAACTGACTCAGAAACCCTAATTTGAAATCAAAAGATTTTTGAAAAGGAAATTTGGGAAAAACACTTGAAATGTCAAGTATAGCATAGATCTAGAACAGATCTAAATAGACAAACGAAAAAGAACCTCAAATAAGCTAGGGTTTCTGAGAACCCTAGAAACAAGAAATGCTTGGAAGAAAGAAGTTCAGATCCGGAGTCGATAAGGTCGGATCTTTAAAAGAAGTTCAAATAGGGTATAATTGCAATTATATACAATTTAGCTTTAAAAATGGAAAATAAATTTATAAAAATATGCAAAAATTACCTTAATTATATTTTGGTATAAATGTAAGAATAAAAATGAGTTATTCACCAAAAATGACAATTTTGGGAATAATTATTGGATTTTGTTGTATTAAAATATGCAATAAATTGGTTTAAAAATTGTTAAAAATGGCAAAACTCTTGGGTGTGCTTATATATGCACATATATGCTATTTTGGAAGTATTTTCGATATAAAACTACCTAGGAAAAAATTGGGTTTCAACATAAGCAACACTTAAGACGTTTTAAATTGATGATCCTTGATATTGAGTAGAGATTCGGTTTATTCTCGTGGACTTTATTTATGCTTGAGTTCCGATAATAATCGAGCTGAGTAAGAAATGAGCTAGCATTTGGTTATAGCTGAGTCTCCATAGCCAGGATGGATATTTTGATATTGTTGTTCCCCTGCCGGAAAAATTATTGATATATTGCTTGTTTTCCTTTCCGAAAATTTATTGTGACAAGATATTGATGAAATGGGAATGGGTGGTACGCATACCACAAGATTTGATGAAATGGGAGCGGGTGGTACACCTACCACGAGATTTGATGAAATGGGAGTGGGTGGTATGCCTACCATGAGATTTTATGAAATGGGAGTGGGTGATACGCCTACCACGAGATTTGATGAAATGGGAGCTTGTGGTACGCCTACCACGAGATTTGATGAAATGGGTGGTACGCCTACCACGAGATTTGATGAAATGGGAGTGGGTGGTACACCTACCACGAGATTTGATGAAATGGGAGCGTGTGGTACACCTACCACGAGATTTGATGAAATGGGAGCGGGTAGGACACCTACCACGGGATTTGATGAAATGGGAGCGGGTGGTACGCCTACCACGAGATTTGATGAAATGGGAGTGGATAGTATGCCTACCACGAAAACTTTGAGAAATGGGATCGGGTTTCATGCCTGCAATGAGATGTATACTGACAGTGAGGTCTTCTTTTATTTCCCTTCTCCATGGTAGAGTTAATTTATTGATGTTCCTTATTATTCTCCTGAATTTCTATATTATTTGTGATCCCCGAAGCATGTTCCGTTCTCATTTAAATTGGTTAGTCTTGTTATTTTCCCACTGTAGAAGTATATATATATATATATATATGTATAATTTGTGATGACCAGGCCCGACGTCACATGAGTCACAGCCCCGTTTCCCCCCATATTATGTTTCTCTATACTTCATTAACGGTATTTGAGGTAATCAGGTAGAATTGGATTGGTTTTACATGGAAATGAGACACTTAATCTCTTAAAGGGGAGCTTGTTTTGGAAAAGTCAACCGGAAGTTCACTATTCGATTTGAGGGCTCGGATGTGAATTCTGGTAATTTTGTTCATTTCGGGAGGTGATTTGTGACTTAGGAGCGCGATCAGAATTGATTTTGGAGGTCCGGTGTAGAATTATGCTTGAATTGGCGAAGTTAGTATTTTGGCGAAATCCGGTTGATAGGTGAGATTTTGATCCGAGTGTGGTCTTGTGCATGGGTCTCGTGTAGTAAGCTTGAGTTGAGGAACGGTGGTGCTACAGCAAGAGGGAATATCAAGTTAGAAATGAATCAGAAGGAAACCTAGATAAATGAAGTAGCTTGATGGTAGACCGAATCGGTATGGTGAGGGTATGTTTAATTCTTCGTATGTGTTCGAGGTAATGAGCTTTTACAGGTATTGTGTAGCAAAACTTTTAAGTCCTGGTAGCTTGTTTAGCTTGGTCTAGTTAGAAGGATTCAGTCCTGACAGTTTAGCCTGTGCAAATGGAATTGGGAGAGAATTCTTGTTGGGTTTCGCCGTGGTTTGGAGATGAATATATTTTCTATGGGTATGCGAAGCATGGAATGTGTAATGATTTTTCTTCCAAATGGGATCATTGGAAGTTGTTGGCTAGGTGAGTTACAGTTCAGTTCTGAAAAGAAGTTCATAAAATTCTTAGGCAACGGGTAGCTTCAGGTAATCAAGGAAATGGTACTTCTAATTAAAAGTGATTTGACGAGGGTATATGTCTCGAAAGAAGGGTAATGTGATTGGACCAATGATACCTCGGTAGTATTGCGGCACTTTCTTGCTAGATCGACTACTGATATCTGAGTTTGTTGATGGCACAGGGAATTTTTTAATATCTTTTATGGAATGGTTGGGTACTTGAGATGTAATATGTACCCATACGACGAAATTTGGGATCAGGTATAGTGATTCGTGTGCTATATGGAGATGGAGGCTGGGAGTTCTCATGTACAAACTATGTAGCGGTTGTGGATTGTGTGTATTGGTACCGTTAGGGGTTATTGGTATTTGGAGGCCCGAGTGGATCTTGCTTTGCTTGGTATATTAGATTTTGGATATGATATTGGGGTGTAGACTGGTTGTCTCAGTGTTGGGTTATTCTAGACTATTGTGCTATGGGTTATGTCGGAGAATGCCATAGGTTGCGTGGCGAGATGCATCGGACTATGTTATAACAGAATGGTTGTGTTCCAAAGACCAGCGGATGACTGGGAAGGATTGCATTCCTTAATTGGGCCTTTGTGACGTGTGTCAGTATAAAGTTCCTACCATTGATTCAGTTTCGGTATTAAGGGACATTTTTGGATGCGTTTCTTGTAGACAGGCATGTCACCGGGCGAGATTGTGGATTTCAGTATTGATTTGGTGTCGGGCATCATATTGTACGGCTCCAGCATGAGTTATAGTAGTGGAAGGAGAAGCTTCATGCTCCTTGGTATTGACTTCATTGGTAGGCCAATGTGGCTACGTATTTAGCTTAAGTTAGTTTGGTTAGTCATGAGTTGCATTGATGAAGGATAGGTTGATTCGATCCTTATTGAACCTGCTAGTGATCTGGGGAGATTTATGAGTTGTTTTTCTATACTGTGAGGTGTTATGATTTTTGGACTGTGTGCACATATAGTGCGGTGCTATCGGGATTCATAGTGGAAGTTGAGGGGGGGAACCTTAGTTGTGTTTTGGTTTTGTAGCTTACAACGCTATATGTAGATATCATTATGCACTCAGTATACTTACGACCAATACTCGGTGTTTTGTTATAATGAGCAAATTTGGCTCGATGTGCATCTCCCTATGTGAGATGTTTGTGTGGATCACGTGGCATGCCGCCACGAGTATCTTATCTGGATCGGGTTGCACGCCGCAATAGTGTGATGTTGAGAATAATTTTCCATAGGTTACTTTGTATGCCTTGGTTCCTGGTTTCTAAGGAAAGTCCATATTGGGTGTTGCTCGACGAATAGCGCATCGGTTGTGTCATTTCAGGATTGAATGGTATGTATTACTTGCTTCACCGTGGGTGTGATAGATTGCTTGTTTTTAGACATCAATCTGTGCGTGGCTGTCTATTTTGAGCATGTTGACTTGACGTGTTTCATGTGTAACAATGTTTGGATAGGATCTCGCATTGTGGCGAGGCCACATGAAGTTATGACCTTTCAAGGAGGATTCAGGTACTCTATTTCTATGATGTGAGGTGGGGTCTCAGCTTTGTGTTGTAATGGTACTGTTGAGCTTGTGGTACATCTCCTTCCTTTGGGTCATTTGTCATGATTTGAGCATGTCCAGACCATTCCTTAATGGTGTGTGCATTATGCAAGTTGTGTCTTAGGCTTGTATTGAGGAGTCGTATCACCAGTGTGGTGTGTTGAATTCCAGGTGATCGATGGAGTCATTAATGAATGCGAACAGATGTGATTTCAGCCGGTTAGAGGGTTTATATCGAGGTTTGGCCCGAAAATGTGTTATGGTATTAGTCAACAAGGAAGTGGTTTCATGTATGGGTGACATGAGGAATGGTTACGATATATCGCGTGTTTTGTTTATTGTTGGCAGTATATGAAAATGATATAATAAGACTTTAGCTAAATAAGAGGTTTACTAACGGTATTTGGTTGTTGTGGGTAACTACTTTGAATAGAAATTACCGTTTCGAGTTCTTGGATTACGTGGTATATCATATGATTTCATTGAGGTTTCAAGTATGGGTTATTACAGCTAGTTCAGGACTATTCAAAGTATAGGTTTGAGGTTTTGATCATATTGATGGTTTCAGAAGTGAAAAGGTAGTGGATTGGGTAATTTCAGCTATGTTGTGTTGTCGGACCTATAAGAGATAGGTTGACGTGGGATCATCCCGGGTATATGCTTGGTAAGGTCATTTAGCTATTGGTTGGCTTCTAGGACAACTATGGGTATGCTCGAGTACGAGCGTTTATTTTAGTTGGGGAGGATGTGATATCTCGGCCCATCGTTATGTGAGTTACTGCCATGTTTCCCCCACACTATGTTTCTCTATGCTTCATTATCGGTATTTGACATGATCGGGTACAATTGGATTGGTTTTAGATGGAAATAAGACGCATAGTCTCTTAAAGGGTAGCTTGTTTTGGAAAAGTCAACTGGAAGTTGACTATTCGGTTAGAGGGCTCGGATGTGAATTTCGGTGATTTTGGTAGTTTCGGGGGGTGATTTGAGACTAAGGACCGCAATCGGAATTGATTTTGGAGATTCAGTGTAGAATTAGGCTTGAATTGGCAAAGTTAATATTTTGGCGAAATCCAGTTGATAAGTGAGATTTTGATCTGAGGGGAAGTTGCTTCGTTAGCTGATTTTGGATGTGCGGGTAAAATTTCAGGTCATTTGTAGGTGTTTTGGTTGAATTTTTGATCGAATTTGTTTTCCCGAAGTTTTGAAGAAACTTAGGATTGAATTCGTGGTGAATTGATGATTTTGGTGTTGTTTTGGCATTTTTTCATGATTGGAACAAGTTCAAGTGATGTTTTGGGGGTATGTTGTTGTTTTTGGTTGAGGTCCCGGGGGGCTCTGGGTGATTTCGGGTGATCAAACGGAAGAATTTTGGACTTGGAGTGTTGAGGAATTTCAGTAGCAGTTGCAAACCAAAATTGGTCATCATGTTCGCGTTCATGTTCGCGAAGAGAAGGGTTGCCAGTTCACCTCGTTCACGTGGTCGTCCTCGCATTCACGTAGAAGGGCCTGGGGGCCCAGCCTAGTTTGTTCATGGCGTTCGCGATGGTGAAGTCTCGTTCGCGTGAGAGGATCTCCTGGTGCATCGCGTTCGCATCTGGTGGTACGCATTCGCGTAGAGTTAATTGGTCAGTTGGAATTTGTGTTCATCGCGAACGCGAGAGAGGTCTAGCGTTCACAGAGAAGGAAAATTGGGTGTCAAAAGGGTTTATTAGTGTTATTTCATCCGCGACCTATTTATCATTTCCTCTATTTTTAAACCACCTCAAGAGCATTTTGGTAAAAATTGAAAAGGGTTTTGACTGGAATCGATTGGAGGTAAGTCTCGTGACCTAGAAACGCTATTTTATTGAAGAATCCACCTTTAATACTTGGAAAAATTGGGTGAGAAATTGAAAAACTAGGGCTTGGGTTTTGAAATGAAAAATTGGATTTTTGAGGGAGCATTTGGACTCTGATTTTGGTAAATTTTATATGTACGGACTCGTGGCGAGACATCAATCTGTGCGTGGCTATCTATTTTGAGCATGGTGACTTGAGGTGCTTTATGTGTAACAATGTTTGGATAGGATCGTGTATTGTGGCGAGGCCACGTGAAGTTATGACCTTTCGAGGATGATTTAGGTACTCTATTTCTATGATGTGAGACGGGGTCTCAGCTTTGTGTTGTAATGGTACTGTTGAGATTCGGTTACAACTCTTTCATTTGGGTCATTTGTAATGATTTGAGCATGTACAGACTGTTCCTTAGTGGTGCGTGCATTATGCAATTTGTGGATTAGGCCTGTATTGAGGTGACGTATCACCATGGTGGTGTGTTGAATTCGAGGTGATCGTTGGAGTCATTAATGAATGCAAACATATGTGATTTCAGCCGGTTAGAGGGTTTATATCAAGGTTTGGCCCTGAAATCTGTTGTGATATTAGTCAACAAGGAAATGGTTTCATGTATGGGTGACCTGAGGAATGGTTATGATTTATCGCGTGTTTTATTTATCCTTGGCATTATATGAAAGTGATAGAATATGTCTTTAGCTAAATAAGAGGTTTACTATCGGTATTTGGTTGTTGTGGGTAACTACTGTGAATAGAAATTATCGTTTCGAGTGCTTGGATTACGTGGTATATCGTATGATTTCATTGAGGTTGAAAGTATGGGTTATTACAGCTGGTCCGGGACTATTCAAAGTATAGGTGTGAGGTTTTGATCGTATTGATGGTTTCAGAAGTGAAAAGGTAGTGGATTGGGTAATTTCAGCTATGTTGTGTTGTTGGACCTATAAGAGATAGGTTGACGTGGGATCATCCCGGGTATATGCTTTGTAAGGTCATTTAGCTATTGGTTGGCTTCTTGGACAACTATGGGTACGCTCAAGGACGAGCGTTTATTTTAGTTGGGGAGGATGTGACGACTCGGCCCGTCGTTAGGTGAGTTACTGCCCTGTTTCCCCCATACTATGTTTCTTTGTGCTTCATTATCGGTATTTAAGGTGATCGGGTACAATTGGATTGGTTTTTGATGGAAATGAGACACGTAGTCTCTTAAAGGGGAGCTTGTTTTGGGAAAGTCAACCGGAAGTTGACTATTCGGTTAGAGGGCTCGGATGTGAATTTTGGTGATTTTGGTAGTGTCGGGGGTGATTTGAGACTTAGGAGCGCGATCGGAATTGATTTTGGAGGTTCGGTGTAGAATTAGGCTTGAATTGGCAAAGTTAGTATTTTGGTGAAATCTAGTTGATAAGTGAGATTTTGATCCGAGGGGAAGTTGCTTCGTTAGCTGATTTTGGATGTGCGGGTAAAATTTTAGGTCATTTTGAGGTGTTTTGGTCGGGTTTTTGATCAAATTTGTTTTCCGGAAGTTTTGAAGAAACTTAGGATTGAATTCGTGCTGAATTGATGATTTTGGTGTTGTTTTGGCATGTTTTGATGATTCGAACATGTTCGAGTGATGTTTTGGGGGTATGTTATTGTTTTTGGTTGAGGTCCCAGGGGGCTCTGGGTGATTTCGGGTGATCAAACGGAAGAATTTTGGACTTGGAGTGTTGCAGAATTTCAGTAGCAGTTGCAAACCAAAATTGGTCATGGTGTTCGCGTTCGTGTTTGCGAAGAGAAGGGTTGTCAGTTCACCTCGTTCATGTGGTCGTCCTCGCATTCACGTAGAAGGGCTTGGGGGCCCAGCCTAGTTTGTTCATCGCTTTCGCGATGGTGAAGTCTCGTTCGCGTAAGAGGATCTCCTGGTGCATCGCGTTCGCATCTGGTGGTACGCATTTGCGTAGAGTTAATTGGTCAGTTGGAATTTGTGTTCATCGCGAACGCGAGAGAGGTCTCGCGTTCACATAGAAGGAAAATTGGGTGTCAAAAGGGTTTATTAGTGTTATTTCATCCGCGACCCATTTATCATTTTCTCCATTTTTAAATGACCTCAAGAGCATTTTGGTAGAAATTGAAGAGGGTTTTGACGGGAATCGATTGGAGGTAAGTCTCGTGACCTAGAAACGCTATTTTATTGAAGAATCCACCTTTAATACTTGAAAAAATTGGGTGAAAAATTGAAAAACTAGGGCTTGGGTTTTGAAATGAAAAATTGGGTTTTTGAGGGAGCATTTGGACTCCGATTTTGATAAATTTTATATGTACAGTCTCGTGGCGAGACATCAATCTGTGCGTGGCTATCTATTTTGAGCATGGTGACTTGAGGTGCTCCATGTGTAACAATGTTTGGAGAGGATCGTGCATTATGGCGAGGCCACGTGAAGTTATGACCTTTCGAGGATGATTTAGGTACTCTATTTCTATGATGTGAGACGGGGTCTCAGCTTTGTGTTGTAATGGTACTGTTGAGATTCGGTTACAACTCTTTCATTTGGGTCATTTGTAATGATTTGAGCATGTACAGACTGTTCCTTAGTGGTGCGTGCATTATGCAAGTTGTGGCATAGGCCTGTATTGAGGTGACGTATCACCATGGTGGTGTGTTGAATTCGAGGTGATCGTTGGAGTCATTAATGAATACGAACAGATGTGATTTCAGCCGGTTAAAGGGTTTATATCAAGGTTTGGCCCTGAAATCTATTGTGATATTAGTCAACAAGGAAATGGTTTCATGTATGGGTGACCTGAGGAATGGCTATGATTTATCGCGTGTTTTATTTATCCTTGGCATTATATGAAAGTGATAGAATATGTCTTTAGCTAAATAAGAGGTTTACTATCGGTATTTAGTTGTTGTGGGTAATTACTGTGAATAGAAATTATCGTTTCGAGTGCTTGGATTACGTGGTATATCGTATTATTTCATTGAGGTTGAAAGTATGGGTTATTACAGCTGGTTCGGGACTATTCAAAGTATAGGTGTGAGTTTTTGATCCTATTGATGGTTTCAGAAGTGAAAAGGTAGTGGATTGGGTAATTTCATCTATGTTGTGTTGTTGGACCTATAAGAGATAGGTTGACGTGGGATCATCCCGGGTATATGCTTTGTAAGGTCATTTAGCTATTGTTTGGCTTCTTGGACAACTATGGGTACGCTCGAGGACGAGCGTTTATTTAGTTGGGGAGGATGTGACGACTCGGCCCGTCGTTAGGTGAGTTACTGCCCTGTTTCCCCCATACTATGTTTCTTTATGCTTCATTATCGGTATTTGAGGTGATCGGGTAAAATTGGATTGGTTTTAGATGGAAATGAGACACGTAGTCTCTTAAAGGGGAGCTTGTTTTGGAAAAGTCAACCTGAAGTTGACTATTCGGTTAGAGGGCTCAGATGTGAATTTTGGTGATTTTGGTAGTTTCGGGGGTGATTTGAGACTTAGGAGCGCGATCAGAATTGATTTTGGAGGTTCGGTGTAGAATTAGGCTTGAATTAGCAAAGTTAGTATTTTGGTGAAATTCAGTTGATAAGTGAGATTTTTATCCGAGGGGAAGTTGCTTCGTTAGCTGATTTTGGATGTGCGGGTAAAATTTCAGGTCATTTAGAGGTGTTTTGGTCGGGTTTTTGATCGAATTTGTTTTCCGGAAGTTTTGAAGAAACTTAGGATTGAATTCATGCTGAATTGATGATTTTGGTGTTGTTTTGGCATGTTTTGATGATTGGAACAAGTTCGAGTGATGTTTTGGGGGTATGTTGTTGTTTTTGGTTGAGGTCCCAGGGGGCTCTGGGTGATTTCGGGTGATCAAACGGAAGAATTTTGGACTTGGAGTGTTGCAGAATTTCAGTAGCAGTTGCAAACCAAAATTGGTCATGGTGTTCGCGTTCGTGTTCGCGTGCGTGTTCGCGAACAGAAGGGTTGTCAGTTCACCTCGTTCATGTGGTCGTCCTCGCATTCACGTAGAAGGGCTTGGGGGCCCAGCCTAGTTTGTTCATCGCTTTCGCGATGGTGAAGTCTCGTTCGCGTAAGAGGATCTCCTGGTGCATCGCGTTCGCATCTGGTGGTACGCATTCGCGTAGAGTTAATTGGTCAGTTGGAATTTGTGTTCATCGCGAACGCGAGAGAGGTCTTGCGTTCACATAGAAGGAAAATTGGGTGTCAAAAGGGTTTATTAGTGTTATTTCATCCGCGACCCATTTATCATTTTCTCTATTTTTAAACCACCTCAAGAGCATTTTGGTAGAAATTGAAGAGGGTTTTGATGGGAATCGATTGGAGGTAAGTCTAGTGACCTAGAAACGCTATTTTATTGAAGAATCCACCTTTAATACTTGGAAAAATTGGGTGAAAAATTGAAAAACTAGGGTTTGGGTTTTGAAATGAAAAATTGGGTTTTTGAGGGAGCATTTGGACTCCGATTTTGGTAAATTTTATATGTACGGACTCGTGGCGAGACATCAATCTG
>MU721543.1:23194-41378 GCA_026770625.1 Nicotiana glauca | reverse complement strand
TATTTCTTTTGGATGAATTTTGGGGTCTTCTCCCACCCTCTCAAGACCTCCAACCCCTCCCATCTTCAAGGTAAGAAATATCCATTAACTTGGTGTGAAATTCCATCATTCTTACACTAGTATGGATGAAATATACTCATAAAACACATAGATATTCAAGAAATTCCTTCAAGAACTCAAAGGAGGGTTTTGCAAGATTTCTTCCAAAAGGTAATCCTACACCCTTAGACTTACATGTATAAATTTATTATTGGGTATATGAGTGTGAATTAAGTATTGAGACTCTTGGTGTGGTGATTAGAAAACATAAGTTCCCAATATAAATACATAATTAGTATAGAGATTGGAAGGTGATTATTTGATGGAATTTTGTTGGTTGGGTGTAGATAGATTGTCATACATGTGATGTTGGAAGTTATAAATTGGTTAGTCATGATGGTGGGATAAATTGTTTGTGAATGGTGATAGTTGGATGAACTAATTCTATGGTGATGAGATGTAGAGATTTATGCCTACAAGGTGTTTGATAATATGCCTAAATGGCTTAAGTTATGGAATTTGTTACTAATATTGGTTCCATCGGATATTGCTATTGTAGATTGAAGGTTCTTAGTATTGTGGATCATTGTAGTAGCACTAAGGGGCGAAATTGAGGTAAGGCTAACTCTCTATGTTTGGGAATGTTAATAATTCTACCTACACTTGGATTTTTTACGACGTATCAATTGCCTCATAAATATAGTTAAGCCTAGTTCCTTGAATAGTTATAGAACTTCTATTCTCTAGCTTCATAACTCGTTCATGACTTTCATTCTGAACGTTGTGAGCTCAGTTTGTATTCAATATAGACTTGGGTTTGATGTCCCTAAGTGTTAGTATATCTTACTCATCATGTCATAAACAGCTGAAGTTTCAGTGTTCATAATCAGTTCAAGAATACATGTCTCCTTCTTGTCCTATTTAGTATTCTAGTATGATATAACTCAGTATGATTCAGTATTCCAATATTATGTAACTCAGTGTGATTCAGTATTCCAGTATTATGTACTCAATGTGATCCAGTATTCAGGTATCACGTAACTCAGCATGGTTCAGTATTTCAGCATCATGTATTTTAATATGATTCTCAGTTCCTGATTTTAAATTCCTGAATGTTGAACACCTGTATTTGGGCCTGAGGCTGTAGTTTATATGCTTTATGCATGTTTGGGCCTAAGGCCGTAGTTTATATGTTTTATGCGTGCTTGGGCCTGAGGCCGTAGTTTATGCTTTATGCATTTTTGGGCCTGAGGCCGTAGTTATGTATACGTATACTTGGGCTTGAGGCCGTAGCATATGCACATATATATTGGGCCCGAGGCCGTAGCTTATTCAGATAAATAGGTTGTTCATCATTCATAAGAGGGAGTATTCATAACCTTACTTCCTTTATTCAATTCAGTTATCCGTTATCAGTTATCTTTTCAGTTATCAATTATTAGTTCAGTTATCAGTTATCAGTTCGGTTATCAGTTATCAGTTATCAGTATCTTTTCGGTAACCAGTTCAGTTACGAGTTCTCACTTCAGTTTCAGTTTCAATAGTTATCATTTCAGTGATCAGCTCAGTTTCAGTTTCAGCATTTATAATTCTTTCTTTCCGTTGCTTTACATACCAGTACAATTCAAATGTACTGACATCCCTTTTTCCCGGGGCCTGCATCTCACAATTAAGGTAATGATTTACAGGTTGATGATTTCGAGCGCTAGGATTCTCGTAGTGATCCACCGTTCTTTCAGGGCATTGTCATTATTAAATTCTTCAGTATTTTCAGACAATCAGTGTTTTCAATACTTCATTAGAGGCTTCATAGACTAGAGTAACAGCTAGACAGAGTCGCAGGATTTTCATATTAAGCTGTGTTGACTACAAATATGTTTCAGAATTGTATTGGTTTTTCCGCAATTTTATTTATACCATCAAGACTTTTAGTATATCAGCATGTGTTATTTTATCTTCTGCATTCAGTATGTTATGATATCACATGTTGATTCAGCCAACTAGTTGGTTCGCTCGGTCACATGTAGTCAGGCACCGAGTGCCGTGTTATATCCAGGCCCAGGTTCGGGTCGTGACAACGAGTTTCTTCGGAACATGGGGATTGTTGAGATCAATGGGGTTGATTTTGCTACATTTCGCTTGTCTGGATCCGCCAAGACTTGGTGGAGGGATTATTGCTTAGCTAGACCAGCAGGAGCACCATCCTTGACTTGGGAGCAGTGGTTTCAAACGGGACATAAGCCTCATTAAGGGTTTTTATCAACACTTTATGATGCTCAGTTGAGCTTACCAGTAGAGACAAGAGAAAGACCTATGAAGGAGGCTCTCGAAGTTGGTCTATTACCTCATAGTCTGCAGCTTTAATTTTTCGGAAGAACTCTTCTGCTTCTCCGGCACTAACTGACTTTTTGATCGGGAAGCGCTTCTGCTTGGCTCTGTTTAATTCCTCCAAGTTAAGGTATTTCTCAAGTATTTTAGTTTCATTTGCTTCTCCTAAAACCTCTTTTCCTTTGTAAGTTACTACCGCTTTATTTTAATCCCATGGAATGGCAGTAGGGTTTGTCATGGTCCTCTGTGGTGCGTGGCCAATAAACACGGGCTCATTCAGCCTTGGTGAAATTACTGGCCTCTGTACAACATAGGTCCCCTTAGGCACGTACATTTTGGGTCCCTTTTTCATCTTTTGGGGGTACTGCCCCAGTCTTGATTTCCATCGTCTTTTTTGCATTTTGAGGGGTAGGTTTACTCTTTTTCTCCCCTCTGTCTTGTTTTGCAGAAGCCTTTGGTTTTTTCTTGATGTCAATGATTGCAACGATGGCTTTAAAAAAAGGATAAAACTCTTTATTTTCGCAAATCATTCCAATGATCGGCACGTTGTTATGAGTCGGTAATGATTTGTTGGCCATATCAGGAACTTCCTCATCCTTCAGTACTATCCACTTTTGCTCTATGAGGTTTTCAATAGCCTTTTTCAGAGTCTAACAGTCTTCAGTGTCCTGTCCCTCTGCCCCATACTGATAGGCACATCGTGTACCGAGTCGGTAAGAAGGCGACACTAGGGTCTGCCTGGTTTGGGGTACGGGTTGCAACAAACCCATCTGGACAAGTTTAGGGAAAAGGCTAGAATACGACTCACCAATAGGCATGAAGTTTGCTATCCTGGGTGGCTTCCGAGCATGGGCATTCTAGGGGAAGTTATTTTTTTGAGGTTGGGGATTATACTGGGCTTGGCGAGGAGGTTGATTTCTAAGAAATGGAGCTTGGGTTTGGTTGAACTGTCCTTGTGGCCTTGCATATGGCTAGGCATACATTACAGTGTACGGCTGAGGGGCCATAGCATAGGCCACATCCTGATGAGGATAATAATATTGTGGGGTTCTTGCAGGGAAGTAAGGTCTGGGTGGACGAGGGTTTCTCAGACATGAAGTCACTATTGCCACTTCTTCCTTTTTCTTTCTGTTTGCTACACCTCCAGTCCCACTTTGAATTTCTTAGGATGTAGCCCTTATGGGAGATTGACTCAATATGCGCCCTGTTTTCAGACCATTCTCGACCATCTCACCAATCTTGATGGCATAAAGAAACTGCTTCCCCATTGTAGACATCATATTTTGAAAGTAATCAGACTCTGGGCTTGAAGGAAAACACTCACCATTTCTGTTTCATCCATCGGGGGCTTGACCCTGGCCTCTTTTTCGCGCCATTTAACAGCATATTCTCGGAAACTTTCCGAGGACTTCTTGTTATGGTTTGATGGAGAATTCCTTTCGGGAGCTATATCTACGTTATAGTAAAACTGCCTGATAAAGTCCCGAGCCAGATCATCCCAAATATGCCAACGAGATATATCTTGATCCATGTACCACTAAGAAGAAATGCTCGCTAGACTCTCTCCAAAATAAGCCATGAGAAGGTCCTTTTTTCCGTCGGTCCCTCGCAATTGATTGCAGTACCTCTTGAGATAGGCTATGGGATCCTCGTGCCCGTCATACTTTTCAAACTTCGGGGTCTTGAAACCCAGTGGTAAATGCACATGTGGGAACATACACAAATCAGCGTAGGATACACTTTTCTATCCACTCTAACCTTGTATATTTTTAAGGCTTTGTTCCATGCGCCTCATTTTTCGGGTAAACTCCTCTTGCTCGGGTTGGTAGTTTTCTCCTATCCCGCGGTCAACTCATACCGGGGTTGTTGAGGGTAAGAATTGGTGGTGAACTGGGTAGGTTCTGGTGGAAAAGATAGTACTTGGAAGGTGGAGGATGAGAGATCAAAGCTAGGCCTAGGAAAAGTGGGTTGTGTCGTAACCGAAGTTGACGGTGCGATGAATACATTTGAGGCCACACATGACATCAACACCTGGGGGCGAACTCAGAAGGTGTTCCAGCAAAGTGGGCTGAGATGGTAGGATATCCAAATGGGGTTTTTGGGTAACTTATCGGGACATTAGAAGTTCCACTTCGCCTAGGAAGTAGCTCAGGGAAACCAGGTATCGCATTCGGTAGCTCTCTACCATTGGACCAGGCGTCCCACATTTCCAACATGCGGAGACGCAGAACCCTTTTTTCCTCAGCAGTTGCTGACTCTGAACTTGGGATGACTGAGATCAGGCTATCCTCTGTGATGGGAACTGGTGGCGGATGACTTTCTGACAACATTTCAACACTTCCTTTTGATCTTGTAAAGTACGGATGTGAAGCCAGATTACCATAAAACCAACCACCTTAATGTAGAACCTACTCGATAGCAAACATAACAAACCGGTTAGTGTGAGACAATTAACACATAGGTAATCACACGTTTGGGGTGTGATGCACCTATACAGTTAAGTGTGTTTTCTATATGTTTTGCAACGGTTGCGTGTTTCATCCCGGCTTTTATTTATCTCCCAAATTTCTCTCTTGCTCTCTTGCACTCTCATTTTCTCTATTTTTGGTTTTTCTTTTGGCTTTCTCTCTCTTTTCTTTTTGGTTCTTTCCTTTCCACATTCCTCTTTTATTTGAGTTATTTACAAAATCATGACCGGATCCGATGAGGATTGCCTACGTATCACGATACCGCATTAATCAGATCATCACGTAGTTCAAGAAATAAATGCAAAAAATAAGGAAATAATTTTTAGGATTTTCCAATTTTTCTTTAATAAAAACTCTAATGTTCTCTATTACAAAAGACTCCATCATACTCTTTCTAGGAATTTAAACTACAAACAGACTCGAAACATACTTAACTAGAAATTGAAATATAAACTCAAAAATAAAAATAAAAATAAAAATAAAGAGTACATAAGTGCTTCTACTTCAAGGGCCCGTGGGACATCAGTCGGTCTTTCCACTTGCCTATGTGCAAGATCCCCTTGAAGACACTCCAGGTCACTCATTATTTTGCGAACAAAGGTCATTATCGCAGCTAAGAAGGTGGTTCGAGTCATGTCTTCACATTCATGGCATTTCATGATTATGTAATCAGCAATTGCTCTAACCCTCTCCCTAATGATACCCTTTTCTCGGAGCAAACTCCTGATTTGCTGAGATCTAGCCTCTACCACTTGGGCGTCATGATGAGTTTGACCCTGTAGTTTTTGCATATCTTCCTCTAGCTGGGACATTAATGCATAGCAATATTCCCTTTCTACTTTAAAGTTTTTAGCTTGCTTGGCCATCTCATATTCGAGGGTAGTTAGCCTTTTCTTCAGATTTATAATTGTTCCCTCATATTTCCTTTTCATCTGCCGTATAAACTTCGCTAGAGTAGACGCGCCCCAGTCCCCAGCTCTTTTAAGCCAATTTTAGGGTTTATTTTTTCCTATTTCTTTTGGATGAATTTTGGGGTCTTCTCCTACCCTCTCAAGACCTCCAACCCCTCCCATCATCAAGGTAAGAAATCTCCATTAACTTGGTGTGAAATTCCATCATTCTTACATTAGTATTGATGAAATATACTCATAAAACACATAGATCTTCAAGAAATTCCTTCAAGAACTCAAAGGAGGGTTTTGCAAGATTTCTTCCAAAAGGTAATCCTACACCCTTAGACTTACATGTATAAATTTATTATTGGGTATATAAGTGTGAATTAAGTATTGAGACTCTTGGTGTGGTGATTAGAAGACATAAGTTTCCAATATAAATACATAATTAGTATAGAGATTGGAAGGTGATTATTTGATGGAATTTTGTTGGTTGGGTGTAGATAGATTGTCATACATGTGATGTTGGAAGTTATAAATTGGTTAGTCATGATGGTGGGATAAATTGTTGGTGAATGGTGATAGTTGGATGAACTAATTATATGGTGATGAGATGTAGAGATTTATGCCTACAAGGTGTTTGATAATATGCCTAAATGGCTCTAGTTATGGAATTTGTTACTAATATTGGTTCCATTGGATATTGCTATTGTAGATTGAAGGTTCTTAGTATTGTGGATCATTTTAGTAGCACTAAGGGGCGAAATTGAGCTATGTAAGGCTAACTCTCTATGTTTGGGAATGTTAATAATTCTCCCTACACTAGGTTTTTTTACGACGTATCAATTGCCTCATAAATATAGTTAAGCCTAGTTCCTTGAATAGTTGTAGAACTTCTATTCTCTAGCTTCATAACTCGTTCATGACTTTCATTCTGAATATTGTGAGCTCAGTTCGTATTCAATATAGACTTGGGTTTGATGTCCCTAAGTTTTAGTATATCTTACTCATCATGTCATAAACAGCTGAAGTTTCAGTGTTCATAAACAGTTCAAGAATACATGTCTCATTCTTGTCCTATTTAGTATTCTAGTATTATATAACTCAGTATGATTCAGTATTCCAATATTATGTAACTCAGTGTGATTCAGTATTCCAGTATTATGTACTCAGTGTGATCCAGTATTCAGGTATCACGTAACTCAGCATGGTTCAGTATTTCAGCATCATGTATTTTAGTATGATTCTCAGTTCCTGATTTTAAATTCATGAATGTTGAACACCTGTATTTGGGCCTGAGGCTGTAGTTTATATGCTTTATGCATGTTTGGGCCTAAGGACGTTGTGTATATGCTTTATGCGTGTTTGGGCTTGAGGCCGTAGTTTATGATTTATGCATTTTTGGGCCTGAGGCCGTAGTTATGTATACGTATACTTGGGCTTGAGGCAGTAGCATATGCACATATATATTGGGCCCGAGGCCGTAGCTTATTTAGATAAATAGGTTGTTCATCATTCAGAAGAGGGAGTATTCATAACCTTACTTCCTTTATTCAATTCAATTATCAGTTATCAGTTATCTTTTCGGTTATCAATTATTAGTTCAGTTATCAGTTATCAGTTCAGTTATCAGTTATCAGATATCAGTATCTTTTCGGTTATCAGTTCAGTTACGAGTTCTCACTTCAGTTTCAGTTTCAATAGTTATCATTTCAATGATCAGCTCAGTTTCAGTTTCAGCATTTATAATTCTTTCTTTCCGTTGCTTTACATACCAGTACAATTCAAATGTACTGACATCCCTTTTGCCCGGGGCCTGCATCTCACAATGAAGGTAATGATTTACAGGTTGATGATTCCGAGCGCTAGGATTCTCGTAGCGATCCCTCGTTCTTTCAGGGCATTGTCATTATTAAAGTCTTCAGTATTTTCAGACAGTCAGTATTTTCAGTACTTCATTAGAGGCTTCATAGACTAGAGTAACAGCTAGACAGAGTCACAGGCTTTTCATATTAAGCTGTGTTGACTACAAATATGTTTCAATATTGTATTGGTTTTTCCGAACTTTGACTTATACCATCAAGACTTTTAGTATATCAGCATGTGTTAGTTTATCATCTGCATTCAGTATGTTATGATATCACATGTTGATTCAGCCAACAAGTTGGTTCGCTCGGTCACATGTAGTCAGGCACCGAGTGTCGTGTTACATCCAGGCCCAGGTTCGTGTCGTGACAACGAGGCTCTTCGGAACATGGGGATTGTTGAGACTAATGGGGTTGATTTTGCTACATTTCACTTGTCTGGATCTGCCAAGACTTGGTGGAGGGATTATTGCTTAGCTAGACCAGCAGGATCACCATCCTTGACTTGGGAGCAGTGTATTCAAATGGGACATAAGCCTCATTAAGGGTTTTTATCAACACTTTATGATGCTCATTTGAGCTTACCAATAGAGACAGGAGTGAGACCTATGAAGGAGGCTCTCGAAGATGGTCTATTACCTCATAGTCTGCAGCTTTAATTTTTCGAAAGAACTCTTCTGCTTCTTCGGCATTAACTGACTTTTTTATCGGGAAGCGCTTCTGCTTGGCTCTGTTTACTTCCTCCAAGTTAAGGTATTTCTCAAATGTTTTAGTTTCATTTGCTTCTCCTAAAACCTCTTTTCCTTTGTAAGTTACTACCGCCTTATTTTAATTCCATGGAATGGCAGTAGGGTCTGTCATGGTCCTCTGCGGTGCACGGCCAATAAACACGGGTTCATTCAGCCTTGGTCAAATTACTGGCCTCCATACAACATAGGTCCCCTTAGGGACGTACATCTTGGGTCCCTTGTTCATCTTTAGGGGGTACTGCCCATGTCTTGATTTCCATCGCCTTTTTTGCATTTTGAGAGGTAGGTTTACTCTTCTTCTCCCCTCTGTCTTGTTTTGCGGAAGCCTTTGGTTTTTTCTTCATGTCAATGATTGCAACGATGGCTTTTAAAGAAGGATAAAACTCTTTATTTTCGCAAATCATTCCAATGATCGGCCCATTGTTATGAGTCTGTAATGATTTGTTGGTCATATCAGGAACTTCCTCATCCTTCAGTACTATCAGTTTTTGCTCTATGAGGTTTTCAACAGCCCTTTTCAGAGTCTAACAGTCTTCAGTGTCATGTCCCTCTGCCCCATACTGATAGGCACATCGTGTACCTAGTCGGTAAGAAGGCGACACTAGGTTCTGCCTGGTTTGGGGTACGGGTTGCAACAAACCCATCTGGACAAGTTTAGGGAAAAGGCTAGAATACGACTCACCAATAGGCATGAAGTTTGCTATCATGGGTGGCTTCCCGGCATGGGCATTCTAGGGGAAGTTATTTTTTTGAGGTTGGGGATTATACTGGTCTTGGCGAGGAGGTTGATTTCTAATAAATGGAGCTTGGGATTGGTTGATCTGTCCTTGTGGCCTAGCGTATGGCTAGGCATTCATTACAGTGTACGGCTGAGGGGCCATAGCATAGGCCACATCCTGATGAGGATAATAATATTGTAGGGTTCTTACAGGGAAGTAAGGTCTGGGTGGACGAGGGTTTCTCAGACCTGAAGTCATTATTGTAACTTTTTCCTTTTTCTTTCTGTTTGCTACATCTCCAGTCCCGCTTTGAATTTCTTAGGATGTACCCCTTATGGTAGATTGACTCAATATGCGCCCTGTTTTCAGACCACTCTCGACCATCTCACCAATATTGATGGCCTTAAGAAATGGCTTCCCCATTGTAGACATCATATTTTGAAAGTAATCAGCCTCTGGGCTTGAAGGAAAACACTTACCATTTCTGTTTCATCCATCGGGGGCTTGACCCTGGCCTCTTTTTCGTGCCATTTAACAGCATATTCTCGGAAACTTTCCGAGGACTTCTTGTTATGGTTTGATGGAGAATTCCTTTCGGGAGCTATATCTATGTTATACTAAAACTGCCTGATAAAGTCCCGAGCCAGATCATCCCAAATATGCCAACGAGATATATCTTGATCCATGTACTACTAAGAAGAAATTCCCGCTAGACTCTCTCCAAAATAAGCCATGAGAAGCTCCTTTTTTCCGTCAGTCCCTCGCAATTGATTGCAGTACCTCTTGAGATGGGCTATGGGATCCTCGTGCCCGTCATACTTTACAAACTTCGGGGTCTTGAAACCCAGTGGTAAATGCACATGTGGGAACATACACAAATCAACGTAGGATACACTTTTCTATCCACTCTAACCTTGTATATTTTTAAGGCTTTGTTCCATGCGCCTCATTTTTCGGGTAAACTCCTCTTGCTCGGGTTGGTAGTTTTCTCCTATCCAGCGGTCAACTCATACTGGGGTTGTTGAGGGTAAGAATTGGTGGTGAACTGGGTAGGTTCTGGTGGAAAAGATAGTACTTGGAAGGTAGAGGATGAGAGATCAAAGCTAGGCCTAGGAAAAGTGGGTTGTGCCGTAACCGAAGTTGACGGTGCGATGAATACATTTGAGGCCACACCTGACATCAACACCTGGGGGCGAACCTCAGAAGGTGTTCCAGCAAAGTGGGCTGAGATGGTAGGATATCCAAATGGGGTTTTTGGGTAACTTATCGGGACATTAGAAGTTCCACTTCGCCTAGGAAGTAGCTCAGGGAAACCAGGTATCGCATTCGGTGGCTCTCAACCATTGGACCAGGCGTCCCACATTTCCAACATGCAGAGACGCAGAACCCTTTTTTCCTCAGCAGTTGCTGACTCTGAAGTTGGGATGACCGAGATCAGGCTATCCTCTGGGATGGGAACTGGTGGCAAATGAATTTCTAACAACATTTCAACACTTCCTTTTGATCTTGTAAAGTACGGATGTGAAGCACGATTACCACAAAACCAACCACCTTAATGTAGAACCTACTCGATAGCAAACATAACAAACCGGTTAGTGTGAGACAATTAACACATAGGTAATCACACGTTTGGGGTGTGATGCACCTATACAGTTAAGTGTGTTTTCTATATGTTTTGCAATGGTTGCGTGTTTCATCCCGGCTTTTATTTATCTCCCAAATTTCTCTCTTTCTCTCCTGCACTCTCATTTTCTCTCTTTTTGGTTTTTCTTTTGGCTTTCTCTCTCTTTTCTTTTTGGTTTTTCTTTTGGTTCTTTCCTTTCCACATTCCTCTTTTATTTGAGTTATTTACAAAATCATGACCGGATCCGATGAGGATTGCCTACGTATCATGACACCACGTGAATTAGATAATCACGTAGTTCAAGAAATAAATGCAAAAAATAAGGAAATATTTTTTAGGATTTTCCAATTTTTCTTTAATAAAAACTCTAATGTTCTCTATTACAAAAGACTCCATCATACTCTTTCTAGGAATTTAAACTACAAACAGACTCAATACATACTTAAAAAACTAGAAATTGAAATACTGACTCAAAAATAAAAATAAAAATAAAGTGTACATAAGAGCTTCTACTTCAAGGGCCCGTGGGACATCAGTCGGTCTTTCCTCTGGCCTATGTGCAAGATTCCCTTGAAGACACTCCAAGTCACTCATTATTTGGCGAAAAAAGGTCAATACCGCAGCTAAGATGGTGGTTCGAGTCATGACTTCACATTCATGGCATTTCATGATGATGTAATCAGCAATTGCCCTAACCCTCTCCCTAATGATACCCGTTTCTTGGAGCAAACTCCTGATTTGTTGAGATCTAGCCTCTACCACTTGGGCGTCATGATGAGTTTGACCCTATAGCTATTGCATATCTTCCTCTAGATGGGACATTAATGCATAGCAATATTCCCTTTCTGCTTTAAAGTTCTTAGCTTGCTTGGCCATCTCATCTTCGAGGGTAGTTAGCCTTTTCTTCAGATTTTTATTGTTCCCTCATATTTCCTTTTCATCTACCGTATAAACTCTGCCCGTCCTTCTGGATTCTTTGTCAGTTATGCTCGAGCTCTTGCTAGATTAACCTCGGATTTTTCTAAGTCATTCTGATAGTCAAATACTTTCCTTTTAAGACCGCTTATGAGCCTTTCATCTGTTCGGCTCCTTTCTTGGTTCTCAACAGCTATTTTCATTTTTTGAATTTGGGCGCGAAGGGCTTTGTTTTCTTGAACTAGCTTCTTCTTTTACCCTTCATCGGCAGTAGCTTGTATACTATTGTCAAATTTGAGATCCCTGATTTGTCCCTCTAAATTGCTTATCTTGGCTTTGTAGCTCGCCTCTTTCTCCAACCAATCTCATTGCCCCCGTGAATCATCTGTGAATTACTGGATGTGGGGTCTTTTAGCAGGCCATTCGGGCTCCTGACGGGTTTGAAATCTTTTCCCAAACCAATTTGTGTAATTATGCTCTATTTTTCCTTTAGATAGATCTCTCACCCGAGTCGTTTGCTCTAGAAATCTACACTCATTCAAAATCTGACGAACTTTCCCTTCTGGGAACACAACTTTTGGACCCAATTCAATAACCTGTCGGCTCAGATCTTCGTCATGTGGGATAGTTTAACACCTGCCTAGTTGCCGTAGCACCCTGTGTGGAACATATGGCTGAATGCTCCGGAGGCCCATTAAGAGAAGATAGCACACCTCGGCTGACATGTAAATGAGTTCAGTAACAAGGAGCCAACCGAAAGTCCACTAAATTTTGTCCGCAGTTAAGAAACTCAAATGCGCAAACCAAGCCTCTGTACCTTCTAGAAATTCACAACCCACCACTCGGTTTTCATACTCTTCAATGCAATTCAAGCCAGTTAAGCCATAGTTCATGTACCCCAAGCGATGACAAAGATGTTCTTGTATCCAAAGTTTTAGAAGCAAGTTACAGCCCTGGAAGAATTTTCCCCCTTCTCGACAGATGGTTAAAGCTCGGTAAATCTCGGCTAAGATCATTGGAACAAGGGTGCCATTAGCTTTTTTAATCATGACGTATGCCATTTCCACAAGATCCAACTCTATGTTGTCATCTTTTCTTGGACAGATTATGACACCCAAGAACGCCACTATAAAAGCCAAACCCCTCCGTGCCTCTCATGTATCTTTGTTTCCTGAATGGTTCAGGCCAGTATCTGGTGCCTCAAAACCATGGGGATTGCCTTAGCGCTGGTACAAGAATTGGAAATTGCAAAACCCTTCGGATAAATTCCCATCCTGAACCTCCCGACTGATGATCGGCAGATCTAAAAACTTGTGAGGAGACACTGTTCTTGGCGACACCGGGTACCGACTTCTGAGATTCCCACTAAAACTGGCATAGCCCGCAATTTCCTCTAATATGGGGGTGAGCTCAAAATCAAAAAAGTGAAACACATTGTGAGTCGGTTCCCAGAAAGGTATCAAAGCCTCAATCACATCCAGCCTCGGTTTGATCTTTAGAAGTCCCACGAGACCGCCCAAAATTTTTACCACAGTCCCTCTGCTGAGTTTTCCTAAGTCGTTCCACCACATATGAAGCTGTAATGAGATTTCCTCAAGAATTGCGAAGGGTTCATTTTCATTGTGCTCATCCTGCACATTTATTAGCGTGATTTGGTTAAGAAATCGTGATTTATTTTGACTCAAGAGAAAGTTATCAATTTTGAATTAAATTGTTTTTCCAAAGATCTTCGTTTAAAAATAAAAAACCGGCTTTGAAAATACATCCCTTCAGCACTTTAGGAAAGAATATTTTAGGGCTAATCGGCCAAAAATTTGAAAAAGAAACCATAGGTGGTTGTTCTTGCAAAAATAGCCTTCTGGTGCCCTTTTGGTGACGTTTTGGCTATTTAGGCAAGAATGGCATCGCCTAACTTATTTATGACAAAATAACAAAAATATTTTTGTTCTTTTCGGGTTATTTTTGCAAAAATGGAGTTGGACCCGGCAAGGGTTGCCTACGTATCCCACATCCGGTGAGAATCAAACTCGCGTAGTTCGGGTAGTTTTGACATAATAAAAACAATACCAAATATTTTTTAAAACAATTTTTTTTTCTTCTCTTTTTTTCAAAATTTCGACAGAGTTTCGGTACTTTTTTGGACATCGAGTTTTTTCAAAACAGGCAATTATCTCTCTCAACCCTCAAATTGATTTTTCTCTTTCCAGACTTTTATCCATTATTCATAAGCCGGTCAACATGCAATTCGAAGCAAATAAATGCACCAGTAGCAAGTAGAATGCATCAAGATGGTCTTTTCATTTCGGGTACACTTGTCCTAGACAGACCCAACCCCTATGTTGAGTTTCCAAAGTCAAATGCACATGATGCAAACAAGCGTTCCTACTAGGGATCCGACATGAGGCTTTGTTATACTAGGTTTTTAAACCTGGTTGTATTGTTCTAGACCTGACTTACCCGAGCGGATATCTCGAGCCGAGGGGGGGCAGCATACAGGGAATACAAAAGCTTCACCGGCTTTGCAACTTGTTTGAACCTTGTTCTAAAATTAGGATAAGACTCTAACAGAAAAGAAGTCACACAAAGTGTGCGCACTTCCCAGGTGATTTAGAAGACTCAAAGAGAAGAGGGTTTCGTAGAAATTTATATACAATCCAAACAATATTAAAGCGCTAAAAGTGGCATTTAGCGCATTAGGCTCAACATGTAAAAATCAAATAAAGCAAGCCAACTATAACAGTTATTCTAAGCTTGAATTCTTAAACCCTACACGGAAGCTCTGTGTTTGGATCCCCAGCAGAGTCGCCAGAGCTATTACACCTCCTTTTTACCACCTCGAGGGCGTACAAGGGATTTTTTCCACTTTAAGTGACATTATTCAAAATTGAATTATTTATTTAATTTTTAGATTCACCACTTGGAATATTTTATTTAGTGTCACAAGTCACTGGTTTATTTTAAATCCCAAATTGAGGAAAATTTGACTTTTCTTTTGAAGTCTGCGAACCAGAAATTCTAAGTAAGGAATTCTATTAACCCGAGAGAAGGTGTTAGGCATTCCCGGATTCTGTGGTCCTAGCACGGTCTGTTCTAGAGAAGGTGTTAACCAAAACACTAACATGGTTCCAAATAAAAGAATATATTTACTAGTATGGACTCCAATTGAAAGTTTTATTCCAAGCCTAAACATATCACTTTAGCAGATTCAAGAAAAAATCCTCACAAACAAACACTGATTTCGGCAAACTAAAGTAGATCGGAAACATGTTTAATTCGATTGAACTTTCTACTACAATAATCCCAATAATCTATACATACAAACAAGACTTCAACTCATTTAAACCAAAACGACTGAAGGAAAGTATTTATCTAGTCCTACAAACAGAACTTAAAGCTAATAATAGAAAGGAGCAAACATACACATGAAGAAAATTAAACTAATTACATAACCAAATGGTTGTAGAAATAGCATCTAATAAACAGATATGTCATTGATTTTCGACTTAATCAAACAGCTTCAAACCCTTCCATTTCAACATGTCAATGAGGTTTAGTGAGTACCTGGTTACAGCAACAAAAATAAAGAAAATAAGCTTGAAGTGGGAGAAAATAGCAGCAAAGTATTAGTTGCACCAACACAGCTAAAACCAGTTTCTTTCAAACCAAATTAAACCCAAATGAACACAGTTCTTGGAGCCTTTTTAGAAAATTCTGATTAACAATGAAACAAGGAGAAAACCCAAGCAAATTTCCACTACAAGATGCAACTAGTTTTCAATATTTTCGGAGTCTAAAGGAGCTCAGCCATTTCTGAAACTTTTAGGGTTATAATTCTCTAAAATCTGACCTGGCAAAGAAGGAAACAATGCCTTTTATAGAAAGCCTCTAGGCAGCAAAAATGTTTTCAATTTTTAGCCATTGCCTCTTCCCCAATTTTTATTTTTGCATTTCAAAACCCAAAATTTAGTTCTGTTTGTTAAGTTAACCCCAAACCCCACCTTCCTAGCAGCTTCCTATTCAGTTACATAAGATTCTCTTATCCAAACTCCCCAAATTACCCTTTAAAATTCTATATGTACCCTCCAATTACTAACCTGGGTCAGAATAAACCAAGATCCAACTGAACCAGTCTCTTAACTAGGTCAGTGATTACCATAGTTAATATGAGAACTTGATCAATCAGAAATGATTACATAAAACCAACAAAAAAGGAACAAATCCAAAAAACAGAAAAAACCTCAAACAATTCTGATTTTTGAAATTGAACTTATTTTAACTCTTAACTTAAAGGAACTCGACCAACAAAGAAAATCAGTCAACACAAAGAAACAAACAAAAACAAACAAATGAAAAAAGAAAATACTATAATACATGAAATTAGTAAGAAAATGAGAAGGAAAATACCAAAACGCCGGAATGCCTTGACAATATGAAAATGAAATACATCAAGGGGAGTGAATATGTGACCGGAATCTGATGAATTCGCCCAAAATCCGGCATCTTCGAAATGAACTAGAACCAATACTAATTGATTGCTCTCATTAAGAGCAATCAACTAGCATAGATTATAGTTCAACACGAGCCTGGCCTTTTGCGGAATCAAAAGAAAAGAGAAGATTATGGCTTGAAATTTTTTAGATTTGGAAATGGGGAAATCTTGTTGAGATTTTCGGGAAATAGGTGTAGGAATAGGCTTTGGGAAGGCCTGGGGATTACCTGGTATGAATTTGGGTAGATCAGGGTTCGAAGGCCCAAGCTTTGATTACAGATTCGAGGAGCTCTGCGATGATCCGAAGGAAACGGGTAACGGATTTGATATGAGGGGATGAAGGGGATGCTGGGGTGTGATTTTGAGACGGATTGGAGTGGTATAGGGCTGCATCACCACCGGAGATGGTGGGGAATTTTAGGGCGGCGTTCTAGGGTTCTTGAGTCTCTGAGGTTAGAGATGATGAGTAAAGAGAGATGATGTCGACGCCCCCCTTTTTCCTCGCGGAATGCGGGTTCATGACATTCGGGAAGACAACTCTTTTCCCGCTTTGGGAATTGGGTTTTGGTTTTGGAGAGTCCCACGTAATGATTACAGTGCATTAGGACACTTCTAGAAGAATTAAAGATGAAGACCAGAGTTTTGGGTAAGGGCTTGAAATTATCTCGAGGGGAAGGTGTTAGGAACCCCTCAAGATCCACTAGTGTGGTTCCCGTCCATGCTACAATTGTGACTTTAAATGTAAATACAAATAAACAAGTACAAGAAACACAAAAAGGGTTAAAAGAAATGCTAAATTTTAGAAAGGAGCAGTTTGATAAAAAAAAATGTGCAAGTAGAGGGAAGAAGTCAAGTACTTCGTGCGAACAACCCGAAAATTATGTGAAAAACAAAAATTGAAAGTGCAATAGCTTTTAAGATTCAGAAAAAATTGTTAAACTAATAAAGAGGGAGAAAGGGGGGTCCTAGCTTTATACATTACATGGATCATTCGCACAACACTGGTACCCAATTGTACGCAAAGTGTTATCGTGTAATCATCACATCCATGTCTACCCTTCCCACCCCGTTTAGGTATTAAAGCATGGAACGGTATCGTTTACTTATCGCATGCTCAGTCCCGGAGTATTAGGACTTCTAATCCTAAAGGGAAAGAAAAGGATAGAGGCCTTTAGGGAGTTTAAAGGATAAAATTCTAGCTCGACATTCAAAATAAGTATCACGTAAAAGGGAAGAATAAACAAGCCAATGAGGCTCAAATTAACCCTAGAAGTCAAATAATCATATAGTTTATCATGCCTTGACAAATACTGATTTGGTCTTAGATTAAAGTTAAGCAACGAGCGGACTGGTTCAACACATATATTTAGACAGAAAGTCTGCATTAGGCAACTTGGATACATTTGTCAGGGACTGACCTAATGATTAATTAGCCAACCTTTTGTCTATGTATTGAAATAAAACTAGGCACAGGATCTATTAATTTCAGGAAAAAGTTGCATAAAGAGTTACCAGTAGTTTCAGAAAAGATGCAAACTGATTAAAAGGTTTCCGAGTTTTAGAAAAGTGCGGATTGATTATAGAAAAAGGTTTGACAATTTTAGCGGGTTTCAGAAAAAGGGTAGAAAACTACCAATTTTAGTACAATAGATGCTAGTTCCAGCAACTGATACTGTTTTAAAAAAACGAATGAGGCTGTTAAAAATAGAGATTTCCTATAGGCATGCTTTCTATACATGTACTGATTTTAATACCTTTTCAGACATTAATAGAAGTCGTATACACATGATGTCTATATGCAGCCTTATTATTAAACCTACAAACGGTTTGCCTAATGACATTTGTATATGCAGAAATGCAAGAGCCTATAGACATGGTCTCTATGTGTGTAATTACAGAACATGAGTGTTAAAAACCTATAGACATGCTTTATGGTGATTTTGCGGTAAAGTTAAACGTTAAATCCTATAGGCATGGTCTCTATGTGATTGAATCAATATTAAGGACCCTATAGGCATGATTTCTAGTTTGATTATAAAAAAAATCCTAAATCATGATTTCTACCCCTTGGATGCAAGAAAAGTAAAGACCCCTC
>MU721543.1:3127-14676 GCA_026770625.1 Nicotiana glauca | reverse complement strand
GGGGAACACTGCTACACTGAAAGGTAGGTTTATTTCATATCTTAAGGCAAGGAAAATGATCTCAAAAGGTTACATTTATCATCTCGTTCGCGTTAGGGATGCGTAGGCGAAGACGCCTACTCTAAAATCAATCTTCGTGGTTAATGAATTTCTAGATGTTTTCCCAGATGAGCTCCCAGGCCTTCCTCCTGAAAGGGAGATTGAGTTTAGCATTGATGTGTTGCGTGATACTCAACCGATCTCTATCCCTCCATACAGAATGGCCCCGGCAGAGTTGCGAGAGTTGAAGGAACAATTGAAGGACTTGCTGGATAAGGGCTTCATTAGGCCTAGCACTTCACCTTGGGGTGCGCCAGTTCTATTCGTGCGAAAGAAAGACGGGTCATTACGGATGTGTATCGACTATCGGCAGTTGAATAAGTTTACTATAAAGAACAAGTATCCACTTCCAAGAATTGACGACCTGTTTGACCAACTCCAGGGTGCCAAGTATTTCTCCAAGATTGACTTACGTTCAGGGTATCATCAGGTGAGGGTTAAGGAGAAGGATATTCCAAAGACAGCTTTCCGAACAAGATATGGGCACTTTGAGTTCTTGGTGATGTCGTTCGGGTTAACAAATGCCCCAGCTGCCTTTATGGATCTCATGAATACTGTATTCAGGCCCTATCTTGATGTGTTCGTGATTGTATTCATTGATGATATTCTGGTGTATTCTCGTTCGGAGGCGGAACATGCGGGCCACTTACGGATAGTGTTACAGATGCTTCAAGATCGTAAGTTATATGCTAAGCTCTCAAAATGTGAATTCTGGATGAACTCAGTAGCATTCCTTGGCCATGTGATATCTGACGAGGGTATTAGTGTCGACACTCAGAAGATCGATGCAGTAAAGAATTGGCCGAGACCTACAACACCATCAGAAGTCCGTAGCTTCCTAGGGCTAGCAGGATATTATAGGCGATTTGTAGAAGGGTTTTCCTCTATATCAGCACCATTGACTAAGTTAACACAAAAAGCTACCAAGTTCCAGTGGTCTGACACTTGTGAACGCAGTTTTCAGGAACTGAAGAATCGATTGACATCCGCACCAGTGCTCACTCTCCCTGAAGGAACAGAAGGATATGTGGTATATTGTGATGCCTCAGGTATAGGTTTGGGGTGCGTATTGATGCAACGTGGAAAGGTGATTGCTTATGCATCAAGACAATTGAAGAAGCATGAAAAGAATTACCCGACCCATGATTTGGAATTGGCTGCAGTAATATATGCTTTGAAGATATGGCGGCACTACTTATACGGCGTCCATGTTGACATATATACAGATCACAAGAGTTTACAATACATATTCAAGCAGAAAGAGTTGAATTTGAGGCAGCGTAGGTGGCTTGAATTATTGAAAGACTACGACGTCGAGATATTGTACCATCCCGGTAAAGCTAATGTTGTGGCAGATGCTCTCAGCCGTAAGTCAATGGGAAGCTTAGTACATATTGATGCATGTAAATGGGGGTTGACTAAAGAGCTTCATCAGCTAGCCAATATGAGAATCAGATTGTTAGACTCTGATGACGGAGGTGTTACTGTACAGAATACATCAGAATCATCTTTGGTAGCGGAGGTAAAATCACGGCAATATGAAGATCCTATCTTAATACGATTGAGAGAGAGTATTCAGCAGTGTAAAATTACGGCTTTTGAGGTTGGAGAAGATGGGGCCCTGAGATACCAGGGTCGATTATGTGTGCCTAATGTGGCAGGGTTGCGAGAAAAGATCATGTATGAGATTCATCAATCCCGATATTCCATCCACCCCGGCTCGACCAAGATGTATCATGATGTTAAGGAGCAGTATTGGTGGGATAACATGAAGAAGTCTATTGCAGAATTTGTAGCCCAGTGTCCCAATTGCCAACAGGTAAAGATAGAACATCAGAAACCCGGTGGATTGCTTCAGAATATAGAGATTCCGACCTGGAAATGGGAGGTGATTAATATGGACTTCATTATTGGATTACCTCGCTCTTATCATAAGTTTGACTCCATCTGGGTGATAATTGATCGACTTACAAAATGTGCCCATTTTCTGCCAGTTAAGACAACATACACAGCAGAAGATTATGCGAAGTTGTATATCAAGGAGATTGTTAGGCTTCATGGTGTGCCAGTATCTATTATATCAGACCGAGGAGCTCAATTTACGGCTAACTTTTGGAGGTCTTTTCAGAAGGGTTTAGGCACACAAGTGAATCTCAGCACTGCATTTCATCCGCAAACTGACGGACAGGCTGAACGTACCATTCAGACACTGGAAGATATGCTACGAGCATGTGTTCTAGATTTTAAGGGAAATTGGGATGACCATCTTCCACTCATAGAATTTGCCTACAATAATAGCTACCATTCCAGTATTAAAATGGCCCCATATGAGGCACTATACGGGAGAAGATGTAGATCACCAGTTGGATGGTTCGAAGTCGGTGAAACTGAATTATATGGTCCAGATTTGATTCACCAAGCCATTGAGAAGGTGAAGGTGATACAGGAACGATTGAGGACGGCACAAAGTAGGCAAAAGTCTTATTCCGATATCCGACGTCGTGATTTGGAGTTTGAGGTTGGTGATTGGGTTTTCCTGAGGATCTCACCAATGAAGGGTGTTATGCGTTTTGGGAAGAAAGGTAAGCTGAGTCCAAGGTATATCGGTCCGTATAAGATTCTTCGCCGAATTGGACAAGTTGCTTATGAGTTAGAATTGCCATCCGAATTGGAATTTGTCCACCCGGTATTCCATGTATCTATGTTGAGAAAATGTATTGGAGACCCTTCTCGAGTTGTCCCTGTCAAAGATGTACAAGTTACAGAGGATCTATCATATGAAGAAGTACCAGTGGCTATATTAGATCGACAAGTCCGCAAGCTGAGAACAAAAGATGTAGCTTCCGTCAAAGTATTATGGAGGAACAAGAATATGGAAGAAATGACATGGGAATCAGAAAAAGAGATGAAGTCTAAATACCCTTACCTATTCCAGAATGATGATAAAAAGGATGCTGGTGGAACGCAGGATACATTGTAAAGGTGAAACGGCTTTATGAGGTAAGCAATAACTTGAGAACACTCTTCCTTAATACAAAAGGATGATATGTAAATAATTTACATGTCTATAATGCTTTATGTAGCCTTGTGAGGCCATACGTTGGGCTTAACTGCTTGCAAATTTTGCTAGTGACCATTTTATAGGGAAAATTGACAAGAAATTTCCGTTGGAATCTACGATGATTTGGACTCCCCATAAACCCTTACATTCGAGGACGAATGTTTCTAAGGGGGGGAGGGTGTTATAACCCATATCCACACGCGTTAGTTCATGCCATATGTTAGTTAACACAAATCCAATAAGTAATTATCCTTGAGATGATAAGAAGTTAATCATATTGATCTGAAGTGATACAAGGGTGCATAAGGGTGATTAACAAGTATTAGAAGTTAAACGAATCAAAGATGTTGTAACTCGTATTTTTGGGTAAATCTATAGGTGCTTAATATACTAAGGAGGTCATGGTTTAAGGTATTTGAATCATATAATATCCGTATCATAAGTCTTGAAGTCAAACGAGTTATGAAACAAAAGTCGACAAAAGTTGTCACAACTTAGGTTCATAGTTTTACTTAAACTTTAGGTCAAATGTTATTAAGCTTTTCTCCCAATATACTTGGAATTAAGGGGTGATCTACCCACCAAATTGAAGATCTATGAGTCTAGTTTCCAACGCATTAAACCGTTTATCAATACGACATTGGAGTAGAGAGATATAGGCATTTTTGTGAGACTGCACAAGCTGCTATGTGACAAGTAGGTGTGTCACCTACTTGTTTAAATGATGGCCCAATAAGAGGGAATTTCGGGGCAGCTATTGAGCCCATTTAAAGTGTTATCTCCTTCAATATAAACCTCATTATATATCACAAATAATCAGACCTAAACCCCTGCAAACTTCCTCCCAAAAATTCTCCACAAACCCTAATTGATTTTCCCTCTCTTTCAAGTTCAAATTAGGGGTAAACCCTAGAGTTTGAAGAACCAAGATAAAGGCTGAGTTATCCAACAAGTAAGGTGAGTTTACTGCTGTATTTCATACATTTATTCTTCTGTTAATTCATGGTAACTCGTTCTATACATGTAAGAACTCACGGGACGGTGATCGGAAGCCGTGAGTTCAAGTTATTCACTTGTAGCGGACTGTTTTGTGGACTGTTTTGTGCTGCTGTTGGGCTCCGTTTTTATTATTGTTTTGTGGAGTTTTGGAGGAGGCAGGGTGTGGAGAAACACCATATATATGTTGGGTTGTGGTCTGTTAGTTCTTCGTAATATTTTTGGGTCGTTTGATACGACTATGGTGTCCGTCGTATGTATGAAGTGATTAGGTTGTGTGTGGACTGTTTTGGGAGGCTCAATATGTTTATTAATGATGTTGTTTAGGCTGTTTGGTGATTGTTTTGAATGGTGTGAAGTCATATATATAGGGGAGGTGCTGTCCGTTTCATCGTAAAATAGGTTGTGGTCGATACATAATAGTTATGACGCTTGAATGATAACTATAGTATCGTTTCTCTTGTTGTAGACTAAGGAGTCGTGAAAATTGCATAGCTTGAGATTGGGGCAGTATATACAAGGTATGTGAGGCTATACCTTTCCTTCTTTTGCACGACTCCGATTATACATAATGTGATGAACGAGCTTCCAAAGATACTCTACTCTTAGAAGCTAGCAGTACTTACATTGTTTCCCCTCTTATGGGACGATTGATGTTAATGTTGCTTCTCTTATTCTTATGTTATCAATGTTGTTGGTATTTCCTAATTCTTATAAGGTTCATAGTGAAGAGTTACTCCTAATAACGCGTACAAAGGATACGTTACGTCACTCCTAAAGGTTTATAACATAATTCCATGAGTCAAGCATGCACTATATATATATGTATCTATTTTACTCTACCGAGCCGCGCTATAGACGGCCGGGTATGGCACCTATTGTGCAACCACTGATCAGTTGGGTTTTACCGAGCTCCACGTGGCCGGGTACGATCTACCGAGCCTTATGATGGCCGGGTACGTTTTTACCGAGCCTATTACGGCCGGGTACGATATGATGATGATGATGCCCACAGAGGCGTATGTTTTAAAAAGCTTATATATTTATACATATGTATCATGCATTTCATGTCAGTAGCCCTCAGAGGTACTCAGATGTTACAGGTTGTATATTCTCTATCCATGTTTACATTACTGTTCGTGTTTATGCTTCCCTGCCTTACATACTCAGTACTTTATTCGTACTGACGTCCTTTTATTTGTGGACGCTGCATGTCGTGCTGCAGGTCCTGATAGACAGGCAGGAGTAGCTCCCCCACCACAGTAGGCTGTCCAGTTCAGCAGTGATTGGCGAGATCCCTTCTCCGGACTTGCCTTGGTCTTGGTATGCATTTTTGTTATAGACATTATGGGTATGTCGGGGCCCTGTTCCGGCTATGTTGCAGTACTTATGTTCCTATAGAGGCTCATAGACATGTGTCGACTCATGTATAGTTTGGTATGCCTTGTCGGCTGGTTTTTGTTGTATAGCCTTTCATGATAGCGTGGTAGCTCGTACCATATATATATAGTTTCTTGATTGTCTGGTCATCCCATGTTATGTAGGTTCATGCCATCATATTTTATTATTGGTTGTCCATGATCCATGTCTACCATTTATATTGATCTCCTCAGCCCTAAAAGATAATAAAGAAGGTTAGATAAAATGTACATTGGTGCTCGGCAAGTATGGTCGGGTGCTAGTCATTTCCCTCCAGTTTGGGTCGTGACAGAAAGGCAGAAAGGTAGCCTTATGCAATGCAGAAAATGCAGATAAAGACAACGCTTAGTCTCGGAAGGCAGAAAGGTAGCCTTATACAATACAGAAAAATGCAGATGGAGACAACACTTAGTCTCGGAAGACAGAAAGGTAGCCTTATGCAATGCAGAAAAATGCAGATGGAGACAACGCTTAGTCTCGGAAGGCAGAAAAGTAGCCTTATGCAATGCAGAAAATGTAGATGGAGACAACACTTAGTCTCGGAAGGCAGAAAGGTAGCCTTATGCAGTGCAGAAAAATACAGATGGAGACAACGCTTAGTCTCGGAAGGCAGAAAGATAGCCTTATGCAATGCAAAAAATACATATGGAGACAACACTTAGTCTCGGAAGCCAGAAAGATAGCCTTATGCAATGGAAGAAAATAAAAGGACGGATAGTAGTGAGATTTCTTAGCTGATTGCGGATCACGATGCCGTGACTGTCAGGGAGGTTATGTGTGGATAATAATTACAGACGAGTGATGATTCTGAGAAGTTGCATCTTTGAGGAACATGATTACGTAAATATACCTTACGATATTGTAAGTCGAGTGCCTGCATACAAAGAGAAATCGTGAGTTTTGTAAGGGGGAAAGGTTAGTTTGTTTTCTCCTGGCTTTCGGCATTGCGTATCATTGGGGTAGCATTGCTAAACAGCATCTATCATAGTTATGCATGGTTTAACAAATACAACGTAGGAAAAAATAATTTTGTTTAAATGAACCAACAACTGCAACGTGGTTCAAAACATTGCAACCTCTCTTGCTCCGGAAATTTGAGGGTCCTCGAAATTCTGCCCCAGTTTACTGGGATGGCACTTCTGACGGTTGTGCTGAACGAATGAAAAATCATCTTCGAAATTTTGAGGGTCCTCCTCAAAATTCTGCCCCAGTTTACTGAGGTGACATCCTTGGTGATGAGCGGCTAAAGACCAGCTTCAGAATTTTGAGGGTCCTCCTCAAATTTCTGCCCCAGTTCCAACAATAGGGGAAATGGGCTTTTATTAAATTGTGACCGAACCCATAGGGCTGTCTACGTATCCCCTCTTAAAGGGGAATTAGGTCAGGCATAGTTCAAATTACATCATAAAGAAATCATAAGTGATTACACATAATATCGTTTCACTGTATCTGAGTTGATTGGCTTTGGCCAGACTTCTCCGTCCATTTCTGCAAGAATGAGGGCTCCTCCAGTTAGAACCCGGTGAACCATGTACGGACCTGGCTAGTTGGGAGAGAATTTCCCCTTGGCTTCATCTTGATGCGGGAATATCTTCTTCAACATCAGTTGCCCCGGTGTGAACTTCCTTGGCTTAACTCTTTTGTTGAAGGCTCTGGACATTCTATTCTAATACAACTGACCGTGGCAAACTGCATTCATCCTTTTTCCATCTATAAGGGCTAACTGCTCGTAGCGACCTTTTACCCATTCTGCGTCGTCCAACTCTGCTTCTTTTATGATTCTCAAGGAAGGAATTTCTACCTCGGCGGGAATGACTGCCTCTGTACCATAAACTAGCATGTAGGGAGTTGCCCCGGTTGATGTGCGGACCGTGGTGCGGTATCCCAGCAAGGCAAATGATAACTTCTCATGCCATTGTTTGTGACTTTCGACCATCTTCCTTAGTATCTTGATGTTCTTCTTGGCTACCTCTACAGCTTCATCCATCTGAGGCCTGTAAGCTGTAGAGTTCTTGTGTTTGATCTTGAATGCCTCACACATTGTCTTCATCAAATTGCTATTGAGATTGGAACCATTATCAGTGATGATTGATTCTGGAACAAACAATATAGTCACGGACGAAATCTACCACAACTTTCTTAGTTACTGTCGTGTATGATGCTGCTTCAACCTATTTGGTGAAATAATCAATTGCCAACAGGATAAACCTGTGCCCGTTTGATGCGGCGGGCTCGATAGGTCCAATGACATCCATTCCCTAGGCGGCGAATGGCCACGGTGAGCTTGTTGCAGTAAGCACGTTTGGAGGCACCTTTATCATATATGCATGTATCTGACAGCGGTGGCACTTGCGAACGTACTAGATACAGTCTGTTTCCATAGTCATCCAGAAATACCCTGCTCGGAGTATCTTCTTTGCTAAGACAAAACCATTCATGTGTGGCCCGCAGGTCCCTGCATGCACTTCGTCCAATAGTCTGGATGCTTCTTTTGCTTCGACACACCTTAGCAAACCCGAATCGGGAGTCCTTCTATACAGGATTCCTCCGCTGTGAAATAATTTGTTGGATAATCTCCGGAGCGTGCGCTTTTGAGCGGCGTTGGCAAGTTCTAGGTATTCTCCTATTGTCAAGTACTCCTTGATGTCGTGGAACCATGGTTTTCCGCCTGCTTCTTCCTCAACGTGAGCACAATAAGCTGGCTGATCATAAACCTTTACTGGGATGGGATCAATGAAATTTGTGTCTGGATGCTGGATCATAGATGATAAAGTGGCTAATGCGTCAGCGAACTTGTTCTGAACCCTGGGGACATGCTGAAATTCCGTCTTTGTGAATCTTTTCCTTAACTACTGTATGTGATGCAAATAGGGAAGTACCTTGGAGTTTTTGGTGGCCCATTCTTCTCGAACTTGATGTATGAGCAGGTCTGAGTCCATGATCATTAGCAACTCTTAAATGTTCATGTCAATGGCCATCTTGACTCCCAGGATGCAAGCTTCGTATTCGGCCATATTATTTGTGCAAGGGAACCTGAACTTGGCGGATACCAGGTAATGCTGGCCGGTTTATGATACTAGGACTACTCCTATGACAACTCCTTTGAAATTTGCGGCTCCATCGAAAAACAACCTCCAACCATCATAGGATTCTGCAATATCTTCTCCTACAAAGGACACTTCTTCATCAGGAAAATACGTTTTCAGGGGTTCGTATTCTCCTTCAATGGGGTTCTCAGCAAGGTGATTTGCTATGGCTTGGCCCTTGATTGCTTTCTGAGTCACGTAAATAATGTCGAATTCACTCAGCAAGATTTGCTACTTGGCAAGCTTGCCAGTGGGCATGGGCTTCTGGAAGATATACTTCAGCGGGTCCATCCTGGATATGAGATAAGTAGTGTAGGCACAAAAATAATGCCTCAATTTCTGAGCTACCCAAGTCAGAGCACAACAGGTGCACTCCAATAAAGAATAACGGGCCTCATACTGGGTGAACTTCTTACTGAGATAGTAGATGGCTTGCTCCTTCCTCCTTGTTTCATCATGTTATCCCAGAACACAACCGAATGCTCCATCCAAAACTGCGAGATAAAGCAATAGAGGCCTCCCTGGCTCGGGCAGAACCAAGACTGGTGGCGTTGAAAGGTATTCCTTGATTCTGCCAAAGGCTTTCTGACAATCATCAGTCCATTTAGTAGCAGCGTCTTTCTTCAGCATTTTAAAGATGGGTTCACAAATGACTATGGACTGCGCTATGAACCGGCTGATATAGTTGAGTCTTCCCAGGAAACTCATCACGTCCTTCTTGTTCTTTGGAGGTGGCAATTCTTGAATGGATTTGACCTTTGATGGGTCCAATTCTATCCCTCGACAGCTCATGATGAAACCCGGTAGTTTTCCGGCAGGAACCCCGAATGCACACTTGGCGGGATTAAGTTTCAGATTATACCTTCTCAGTTTGTTGAAGAACTTTCTCAGATCTTCCATATGATCAGTGGCTTTCTTGGATTTGATAATGATGTCATCCACATATACCTCGATCTCCTTATATATCATGTCGTGAAAAATAGTAGTCATAGCTCTCATATAGGTGGTGCCAGCATTCTTCAACCCAAATGGGCATCATTTTGTAGCAATACATTCCGCACGGCGTGATGAAAGTCGTTTTCTCTACATCTTCCTCATCCATCCATATCTGATGATACCCAGCGAAAAAATCAACAAAAGACTGCAACTTATGCTTGGCGCAGTTGTCAATAAGAATGTGTATGTTTGGCAAGGGGAAGTCATCTTTGGGACTGGCCCGGTTGAGATCCTGGTAGTCGACACAGATTCTAGCCTTCCCATCCTTCTTTGGTACAGGCACGATGTTGGCTAACCATGTTGGATACTCTACCACTTTGAGAACCTTAGCTTTGACTTGCTTAGTAACCTCTTCTTTGATTTTCAAACTCATGTCGGGCTTGAATTTCCTGAGCTTCTGCTTTACTGGCGGACAGGCTGGATCTGTTGGCAACTTATGAGCTACAATGGCCATGCTGAGACCAGTCATATCATTGTACGACTGTGACGACCCGACCAGTCGTCTCATGAGTTACTACCATATTCTTCCCATTTTCTGCTTTCTTATATTTCATTATCGGTATTGGGTGCGTTAGAATTTATTTGGAATGATTTTGATAAGAAATGAGAAACTTAGTCTCTTTTAAGAAGGCTTAAGTTGGAAAAGTCAACTGGATATTGACTTGTGAGTTAGAAGGCTTGGAATTGAATTCCCATGATTCGGTTAGCTCTGGGTGATGATTTAAGGCTTAGGAGCGCAATCGGAAGTAATTTTATAAGTCCGGTGAAGAATTTAGCCTATTTTGGCGAAGTTAGTATTTTGGCGATTTTTGGTTGATAGGTGAGATTTTGATCCGAGGGTCGGAATGTAATTTCGAGAGTTTTTGTAGCTTCGTTAGGTGAATTTAGATATGTGTGAAAAATTTCAGGTTATTCGGAGGTGATTTGGTTGGGTTTTTTATCAAATGCGTGTTTCGGAAGTTTTAGAAGAACTTAGGCTTGAATCCGATGTAAATTTGGTGTTTTGATGTTAGTTTTGGTGTTTTGAGAGTGAAACTAAGTTTTCATGATCATATGTGACATGTTAATATGTTCGTATGCGGTCCCAAGGAGCTCAGGTGAGTTTCGGATAGGTTTGGGTTGCGTTGTGCTCGTTTTTCTTATGCTTCGACATTGTTTCTTCAAGCATAAATGATATCATATTGAACAACTGAGCTCCGATAAATGTTTTGAATGAAGCATTAGATCCGTATCTTAATTACGGACCCGTAGCAAAAAGAATCATCGAATTTGGACATCGTATGAGGATTTTATGGCCATTTTACTAAGGTTGCCCAGATTTTCAAGTTAATAACGAAATTGCCCCTGACGGCGTATTAAAAACCTGCACTATTTGCAAATCTTAAAACCTCATATCTCCTTCATTATAAGGTCAAATTGAGTTATTCAAAAGCCTAAATCTAATTAGAATTTCACAAGGAATCCTATGGGAGGTGTAAAACGCGTGAACAGTATAACTATAATGAGCAGGTCGAGTTTTCTTCCAATTTTGGAACGGGAAGAAGCTTCTGAGGCGAATTTTAAGAGAGAAAATCAGTGGGTATCACAGAGGTAAGTGATTTGATTATTAAAACTCATTTATCGGTGATTATAGACCATAATCCCATTCTTTAATTCATGAAAAATAGTAGAAAAATAGGATTTTGGGGCCTGAAATTATGAGACCTTTAGGGGTCGATTTGAGGGGTCAAACGGACTCCGATTTTGATGTTCTTTATATGTACGGAATTGGGAGAAGATGAAGAACAATTTTCTGTAAAAATTTCTGAGTTTTGACAAGTGAGCCCGGGGCTCGGGTTTTGTCAATTTCGGGATTATTGATGTTTTTCGATTATTTTCGATTGGGTTTTGAT